>VZTO01019377.1:0-41180 GCA_013400615.1 Syrrhaptes paradoxus | reverse complement strand
TTACAGGATTTTTAAAAGAAGCCTCCAATACAAAACTTTGCATTTCAGAAACTTAAAAGCTTATTCTTCCATTTGTATAAAATGAATTTGTTTTCCAGTCTGTGGATTTTAATCTTCTTTACCTACAGTGGGTGCTATAGCTATACGAGTGGACAGTTTTGCAAATAGGAATTATGTATTTATGTAGTCTGAAATATTGAAAAAACGAGTTACCTATTCATCTTTAAAGATAACAGTCATCAGTGGAAATACCTATTTTTTTAGATTAAGACTGAGGGTTTGAATGGAACTCTGATGTTGCTTTTGCATGTTTCTTTGAGGTTAATTCAGTTCAAACTTGTAGTGTGACACTTGCTATGGATTGTGAGGCCGGCACACAATATATTTCTGCTATTTAGTGCTTTTTTTTTGAGATTAAGTGAAATGATAAATTAAAAAATCCCAGCTTTGTAATGAAAATTGTTGTGGACCCAAATAACTTATATGTTAGAACTTTTTTAATGAGTGTTTACTGAGAACCTCTGTGAAAACTAAAATGTCATAAGAAAACCTTATAGACTTCTCTGTGCTCTTGTATATTAAACATTCTGTTTCTTACTGTAACAGTTCTCACAGTTCAGAAGACAAGTAGAGTGGTACTGTGCCAGTGTTTTAACTGACAAAATATATTGGAGGCTTTTTATAAATGTAATTCAGATCCTAAAGCCGTGAGTAGTTCCTTAAAACTCATTCTCTGTTTAATAATGGAAAATTAGGAGAATTCAGCCTGTTGCCTGTATGAGGAGTTTGTGCTGATAAATCAAGTGGCTACTGGTCAGTTTCTGAAGCTTCTAAAATACTTGTTCATATATATATATATATATGACAGTTTTCTAACAAATAAAAGCCACATTATTCTGATTAATTCTGTACAGGTTTTCTTTCTGATGCATGTAGAATAAATAGTGCAGATGTGTTAGGAACTGTGACCTAACTTTGCATGTTACAAGCCAAGAACAAGTTCTGCGTGCACGTACCTCCTACTTTAAAACAAGAGCAAACTTCAAAAGCAAGGAATACTTGAGCATAAGAACCTGGCTAACTTGACAATTGCTTGCTCATTTAGATACTCCCAGAGTAATTCTTCTCTTGGGAAACGTGAGTTGTTTGGTTAAAACAAGGTAGGAAGGGGAGTAAAGCTAGCAATACAGTTTGAAGAATGGGGAGCTGATGATGGCAAGCACGACATGTCTTGGAGACAGCTGGTTAAGGAGGTAAAGATGTTAATAAAAATCTGTGGACAGTAGAGTTCAATAGAGTTCTTTAAATTTAGAGGGTGTTCTTGAAGGATACAAAAGCTTAATAATGATAGAAGACCAATAATGGACAAGGATGATAAATTTCTGCTGTGCAGAAAAAAAGCGTAAATATTCAATAAAAACTGTGTTCTGTATTCAGAAAGAGGCTGGATTATGCTTTTACATCTCACCTCCTCCATCATTAATGATGGAAAGAATGTATTATCACTGTACCAGCAACTATTAATGTTAAAAGTTTTTAAATTTGCTGCACTGACACCTACAGATGCTAAAGAAAAAAGCCTAGAAAGCTATATGAATTATTAATTTTGAGTTTTAGCAAATCATGGAACAGTGGAGAAATTCTAGAAGGCTGGAGGGGAAGAGGAACTATTGTGCCTAAATTTAGAAAGTATAAAATGAGCACCTTGAAAAGGCAGGTAGTAGTATGCCATCCATGAAGATTCAGAGAAGAATTGTGTGATTAATGCTAATCAGAACAGGCAGGTCAGCCCCTACCTCGTGCTGCTGCATGGGTTTGCTCCATGGGAAAGCGCTTGCCTTTGCCTTTGCCCTTGTTGAATTTCATAGACTCCTGATGGCTCTTTCCTCCAGCCTGTCCATATCCTTCTGAAGAGAGGCCTGCCCTCCAGCTCACAATTCCTATCAGTTGCACACGTGTCTATTGCATTATCCAGACCACTAATCAAGACGTTAAACTGTGTTGGCCCCAGGATTGATCCCAGAAGCATACTATGGGTAACTGGTTGCCAGTCGAACTTCATGCCCCTGATCGCCACCATGCTTTAGCCTGACAGTCCAGTGGGTTCTCCATGCACTGTGTGATCCACTTCCCAGTACGTATCTCACCAGTTTGGCTGTGAGGATACTGTGGGAGACCATGTCAAAGACCTTCATGAAGTCAAGATGAAGAACACCCGCTGCCCTCACTTTATCCACAGGACAAGTCATCTCATCACAGTGGGTAGGTTAGCTGGGTGTGATTTACCCTTGGTAAATTTGTGGTGGCTGTTCTCAGCCTGCTCCCTGTCCCTCACATGGCTGAAAATGTCTTCAGGTAGGCTTTGCTCCACAACCTTTCTGTGGACTGAGATAAGACTGACTGGCCTGTAGTTTCCCAGATCCTCTTTCTTGTCTGTCTTGAAGATGGGTGTGCTCTGTGCCATTTCCCAGTCTTTGGGAATCTCCCTTGATGCTATGATTTTTAGAAGACGGTAGAGTGCATCCTTGCAATGACACTCATCAGCTCCCTCAGCACTCTTGGATATATCCATCTGATCCATGGATTTGTACATGTCCAGTAGTTTTCTCGTACTGAACCCACCTTCACTTACCGTTGGTAACATCATGTTAGTACCTCAGCCTTTTCTGTGCTTTCCGTCACCTGGTCTGCTTCTCCATTAGGCTCACATCTTCCTTAGCTTTTCTTCTGTGTGCTTGCAGAAGTCTTGTCACCTTTCCCAGGTGAGGTTTGCCTTTCCTAACTCTCTCTGTCCATGCTTGAGCAGTGTCTCAAATAGTTCAAACTGAATTTTAGAGACACTGAATATGGCTGCCAGTGTTTGAATTTGGCTGTACTGGGGGAATTAGTGCCACTATTAAAAAAATATATGTTCAATTATTTATATTTTTTAATTTATATTATTATACCCCAAGTAAGCAGAACTTAAGTGTTAGAATTTGAAGACTTGACATGACTCAAGGGGTATAGGTGTCTTACAGCATGGTTTTTATGGAAAATTAATGAAAAGGTACTGTGTGTCAAACCACAAAAGCCTAGTTGCCTTAAAAGCTTGGTCATGCTTAATTGCTTTTCTCTTGAAGTACTAATTCAGTTTGGTCTTGCTTAGTTTGAGATTTAACTGAATGAATTAAGAATACAAATATCCTTAGGAACAGAAGGCAAAGCTGGAGGCCCATAGAGAAAGAAGAATGTTCCCAGGGTCAGCGTAGTCTGTGCACCACAGCTGGTTGCTGGACAGTGGCCAGGAATAATTTTGACATGTTTATTTCACATTTTTTCTCCATGAACATGTTTTGAGGACACTTCATTAAGTATGTCCAATAGTCTTTGAAGCTCTGTGCCTTTAACATTTTTAAAACAACAAACAGAGTGGTGGATATGATGAAAATTGTGTTGGCGAGGGCTATTTGCACAATGAGAACAGCACAAGATGAGTAGAGGCAGTGAACTAGGACAGGTTAGACTTCAGGGGTTTTTTTGTGTGTGTGTTTATCTGTGTGAAGGTTTTTGTAAGAAGAGGGTATGTTTCATCAGTAACATTGTGCTGACAGACAGCTGTAAATCCTGGGAAAAAGATACCATTAAAGTAAATAATAGAATATGGATATACACTTTGTCTTGCAGGTGTTGTCCTGTATCCTGTGTGGCTTACCAGGTTGGACAGCAGCCACTATTTTCTGTTGCTTCTGGATGCTAATCAATCAAGCAATGTCACCAAATCTAGATAAGCCCGTGCAATATTTTTGTCAATCTAAATTTTACTGTTGGTATTAAGAAATGTGTTTGTACCAGATCGACTAGAAAACATATACTGTTATGTTCTGATTGTTCTTAAAATAAATGATACATCAGTCACTTGGGCCCAGCAGTTGCCTTGTCAGTTGGGTGAGATCTCTGGGAGCTCCCAGCCAGGGAATCGGGGCACTCCATGCAGGAGAATCCATTGGAGCAATGACAGTCCTTTCTCAGAAAATGAGAGGGGTATGACTGGGCAAAGAATGCGGACCAACAGCTGAACTTCTCTGCTGGGGTCTGTTTGGGCACGGCAGCAGCAGAGAGGGAGGATGTTGCTGCCTCTGCCAGTACTCAGCCCACAGCTGGGCGCTTGCTTCTCTTGCTGCAGTTTTCACAAGGACTCTGCAGCTGTGTTCCACTTCTTCAGCTGGGAAAGATGAACTGTCCTTAATTTTGCAAGATAATTTTGAATAAATTGGTTGTGTGTTGGGAATTCTTTTCATCTACAGCTGTGAAATTTATGCAGTATTCTTTGACACTTAAGGTACTTACTGTCACAGAACTTACATAAAATGTGTCCTTTGTGTCCTTTTACTTTTTGCACTAAACTTGGAACTCTCGAGTTTTATGAGAGTGTTTCAGTGAGATTATGTTCTAATTTGTAAACTTAATGTTTGATGATTATTCCGATGTAGGACGGTTTATTATATGCTTAGGAGACAGCAGAGGTGGAAATTATGTAGGATTTAAGTTGCTTATGCCAGCCGTCATATTTTATGGGCTTAAGTGTGATCTGCTAAGTACATGTTCCTTTCTGGTGAGTAGCATTGTGCTTGGAAAACTAGGATGTAATAGTTGGCCAATGTGCTTGATGTTCAGCATCATTAAGAAAAGCTAACTATTGTATTTATAGCACTGGTTTTAAAAGTGTATGTGTTCTTAGAGTGTACAGGGCGCCTGGCTGGAAAGGTCCTTAGCCCTGAAACACAGTCCAGTTTAGAAATGTTAGAGCCAAGGCTTGGGGGTAGAATCAAATTTTTGTAGCACAAAACCAGTCAAAACAGTTCTTAGTACAACATCTGATGAGTATTTTTCAGCAGAGGGCAGTCTGCAGGGACCAGCTGTACCTCCCAACAGTTACACATTGTCAAGTGAATTATTCTGTAGAATTTGAAGGTTATTTCTGAGTTCAGCTGAAGAAAATAGGCCTTTTCCTTCAACATAAGAAACTAAACATTTCAGTGCATGATTCTTAATAAGTGCTTTTGTGGTTGAGAGAAATCAGGTCTTGGAATCTAATACACTTTGAGGTATTGTGCAGTGTTACTTTTTTGGGGGGGGCATTAGTACCCTTTTTCTCTTCTTTGTTTCTTTAACTTCTGCCTTGGAAATCTGTCTGTTACAAATGACCTCTCTTCAGGAGGGACTTTCTCTTAAGAGTCATGAGTTGATAGGCAATTTGAATTTTAACATCCTGGAAATCTGTACCATCTTGGCCTGGCTCATTTATTGCTTGATCAGGCACAGTCATAGGTTTGCCTTCTTGCTTTGTCCTCTACGATATCTAATAGTAAACTCCTTTTATTTTTTATTTTTTTAAATTTCAGTTCTTGTTTTGCTTGAGTCTGCAAATAAATGACCTGAAGTTACTTTTAAGATGCAGTGTATTTTCTGTATGGAGGATATTGCTGCACGAATATTGTAAATATCAGAATGTAGCTTTCTGACAGAAAGCTGTCTAGCTGACTTTTTAAAGAAACTCTGTAGTGGAAATTCTTACAGAAGCAGCTACAGATGATGCTCAAGTTTGCACTATAAAGTCAGAAATAATTCCATTCGAGTCAGAATTGCAAAGGCAGTTCACCTTGCAAGGTTTGGAATGTATTTTTGGTTTTTTTGAGCTGTTGGGTACCTTTCTGATAAGGAGAACATTAACAACATGCCCAGACTTTATTAAAATAGCAAAGCCCTGCACAAAATCCTTCTTGAGTGACACAAGAAGCTTTCTCTTGTTTTTGTCCAGAGAGATTCAAGTTAGTGTCCAAATAGCTTAAAATACCGTAGTCAGAGCAGAAGTGATGAGGAATTGGTTGTTTCTTGTTTAACCTTTACAGACTTTAAGGGCCAGCTATGATTCTGTGAAGCCCTTTAGTGCCAAGTTTCAACCTTAAGTCGGTCAGACTGTGCAGGTTAATGTGTCGTACTCTTGTCTTAATCCTTAAATTATAATGGAATTTTTAGGGCTGTGTTATCTGAGACACTCATACATTTTTACTACGTGTGAGGAACTTCTGAGGTATCAAATGTCTTTAAAATATGTTAGGACAGCCAGATTAAGAAAACAGAATGCTTGCTCTCCTTGCAGCATTGCAGTCCTGGCTGATTATTTCCATAGTCTAAATTGGTAATTAACAGAATCCTAAAACTTCATTTTCACCGGAAAGTTGCCGTTATGCTGCCAGTAATAGATTAGTCCTCAAATGTCAAAGTTGAGAAAGATGGAAAAAAGCAAGAAATATACAAGTATATGTTTTTTTGGTCTTTCCTTTAGTCACCTATAATTGTTTTAGTTGGTACCTTTGTTGTACATTAACCTCATGCTACTGTTTGAAAGAACCTCTTCATTTGTGGTGTGAGAGCAAGTAAAGCAAAAGTATTTGTGGCAGTTTATTATAAAATATCTTTGTTTTCTGCCACTCAAATTCTCTTTATCCCTTCAGTATAGTATGAAATGTGGGAAGGCTTTTTTGAGTACCTTTGAGCTAATTCTGAAGCGTGGTAAGAGCGTTGCAGCAGGAATTGCTGGGACAATCTGTCCTGTTACACAGACCTGAAGTTACTGTGATTTCCAGGCTATCCTTTGAGTGGTAAATAGAATTTGATCTCTGAAAGACATTTGTTGAGGTTGGAGGGTTTAAGGACCCATCTGGACAAAGCCCTAAGCCCAGTGTTGACCCTGCTTTAAGCGGGGAGGTTGGACGGGATGACCTAGCACCGTCCCTGCCAGCCGGAGCGCTGATGTGAGCAGCTGTGTGTGCAGTTCCAGATGTTTGTCTGAGGCTGTGTGATTTTTATTATAACTGCAATGAAATCACCGCTTAGTATTTGTGATATTGTTTATCTGAAAAGAAAGCTAATGTACTGCAGCAGATACGGAGTGGAAGATAAATGATATATTCTGTCCTTATTAGACCAAAAGAGTAATTAATTATGAACAACACAAAGTCAAAAAGTCTCACAATTTAATCAGGCATTGCAGACTGAAAACCATGATGATGTACTGCAATTCCACTGTGAATGGCATTACATATTGCTAACAGAATGGTAAGATATATAGATTCTGTTTGAAGATAACTGGATTGTTGACAATCTCAACAAAACTTCTTAGTAGTTTGGACCCAAGCAATAAATGAATGCTTTGTTTAGGACTAGGGTAACGGGGTGGGGGTGCACCACACAGGAGTAGAAGGAATTACACTGTTTGAATTTTAAAGCAAACTAAGAGTGCTAGATGTTTTTGATTTTTTTAAAAAATACTGAATTAGTTTGAATTTGAATTGTATGAACTATTGACAGCACAGATTTCATGTAGTATCTTATCAAAATGAGTACTTTGTGTTTTCCAGAACTACTGCAGCAATTTGTTCTGATTCATCGTTTCACAGTTACTTTCACAACAGCAAGATCTAAGCCTGTATTTTAAAATCAGAAGCTTGACCTTTTAATACAGAACAATGGCAAAGATCATAGAATGGGTTGGGTTGGAAGGGGCCTTAGAGGTCATCTAGTTCCAACCCCCCTGCCATGGGCAGGGACACCCTCCACTATCCCAGGTTGCTGTATCTAATACAGATGTGGAACTTATTAAGGAGTCCAGTTCGTGGCATTCAAAGCTGTACTGCTGAGAAGGTATTTACTAAGGAAAATATAAAATGACAATCTGTCATTTTAAGTTGTAAATTTGGAAAAAAATAGTATTTTTTGTCGTTCTATTAATTGTCTAATATTGGGCACAATAGCAACCATGCTGTTCTTGCTCTTCTTTTTTCGTTTTTCAGAATGGATTTGTTTTCTCAAAAGGAAAACAGTTGGAGTTAATTACAGTTGTAAAAACTGCAACTACAATTTATTTAATACACCTACATTTCATAAAATGAGAAATCAGGGTTGCTCCTTCTTTAGCCTTCTTTCGGGCATCCTTTTGAGAAACAGCTTTTATAATGTATTTTTTCTCAGGTCCTTGGATTTGCTCTCTTGGAGGTGGTTATAGTTGTAACATAAGAATTACTGAGACTGTATGCTGGGCTGCCTGCAATAGTAGAAAATGTGTGGAACATCCTCATTTCTTGCCGTGTGCGCTAGTCTTTATTCATACAATTGAAAAACCTCAGAAGTTGATTTCAGAAGATTTATCTCCTCAAGAAAAGCAATCACTTTTCATTTGCTTTTTATTTTAAGCCAAACATTGAAGCTGCCCTATGTTGTTTTTATAAATAAGCTTTTATTATCAGCAACACATTGTCAAAAGTAGCAAAGAACCTGTCATGTAGGCACAGTTCCACTGACAGATGGGCATAGTGTCGGCGTGCCAGCCAACCGTTCCGTACATCCCCTAACAGAGTGGGAAGGGAAGAATTTTTGTCCAGGGTTGCTACTGTGGCATTCAGTGCATGTAAGGCTTGGGAAATGCAGTCTGACTGGTCCATCTCATAGGATGACCAAAAATGTAAAAATAGCCTGGGTTTTAGGTTCTGCGGGTTCATCCTGGGAAAAGTGACCAGTTGCAACGAGGCTTCTGTTTGTTTGTGGCCGTGTGCTGAATTCACCCGATGGGCTCAGCCAAAAAGCATTCTGCCACAGACACACCCTGATGAATTCCCGAAGTATGGAAGCATAAGCAGTGTGTGATTTCTGTTGTAAGAAAGCTGTTGTTTGTGACTACACGCATATCTCTTTAGATACAGGAGAACGAGGATCTACTGATGTAGGATGAAATCCTAGTGTGAAAATATGATCTAAAATACAAAATTTTTAATAAGAATAAATCAGACTTCTGCAAATGAAGATTTGGATAGTGAAATGCAGAATATTTTTGTAGGTTTTCAGAAATGCGAATCAGCTATTGCTTGGTTATTGTGGTTNCACGCATATCTCTTTAGATACAGGAGAACGAGGATCTACTGATGTAGGATGAAATCCTAGTGTGAAAATATGATCTAAAATACAAAATTTTTAATAAGAATAAATCAGACTTCTGCAAATGAAGATTTGGATAGTGAAATGCAGAATATTTTTGTAGGTTTTCAGAAATGCGAATCAGCTATTGCTTGGTTATTGTGGTTTAAGGTTTTGGAGGGTTTTTTTGTGTTTTAAACAAATTGGCTTAATGCTTTGGTTTTGATTTTATAAAGTAGCCAAGCACTGCAGGCTTCTGGCAAATATATTTGCCCGAACAAATGCTTTTGTGTGTTACACTAGTCAATCTTTGTCGTTTTTACCTTCCTCAGTATTTTTACGTAGCTTCAATGTTTTAATCGTTTGTTTCAAGTGTAACTCAGCCTTTAAATACCAATGGATTTTGCTAGCTTTCCTGGAACTTATGCTGATATGATTCATTCCTGCTTTTTGGGGATCTTGTTTTCTGTTGAGAAGTTTCTATTTGGGAAAATAATAGTTGCAAGGCACTATCATTTACAAGATAGCACAGTATGTGAAAGAACAGGTGTGAAAAATGAAGTGAATAAAATTGCTTTTGAAATATAAATTGACATTTCATGGGCTTCTGTTAGGAAACTACTAAGTATTTAATTTTTCTTTTTAGCTGAATGTTTTCCTTCTGAAATGAAATTACATAATAATATTTAACTAACACTTCTTTACATGCCTAGTTTTAAATTAAAACTCATAATTAAGCTTAATATGAAATTATAAGATTTGATTTAATGCTTTCCTCCAGCACCTGAACTAAAGTTCACTGCATTAGAAGATGCAGTTCTTGAGAAGCTTTGTTCTTTTAACAAATGGTACCAAAAATAAATTCAGTTAGGGTCATGGTGGTTTAGTTTAATCCAGTTATGATAATGAGTACTATAATTACTTTCAGATACTTCTTCCTTCCCAGAGGATGAGATTTTTAGTTTTGATGCCTGCTTGAAGCATGAGAATTACAGTAAAATTAATGTCGTAACCTTTACAGCTATTTATTGTTTTCTGTGTAGTATCCTAAAGGTTTTTGTGTAACATCTAAAATAAATGTCTTCGTATGGGCAAGCATCAAATTAGGTTAATTGGGTTCACCTGATATTCAGATTCAGTCTTTCTATCAGGACAACAATTTCATATAAAAGACCTGTGGGTATCTTTCAGTGAAAATTGCTTTTAAATTATTACATGTATATGCTCTGCTTCCTTTGATTGTTAAAATCAACTTACAATGTAGTTTTGTTTCCAGTTTAGTCGATAGATTTGCTGCTTCTGGTTGAAAATTCATTTATCCTTTCATTCTGTTGTAACATAAGGAGTAGTATAGGCATGACAGAGCTTATTTTGTGGAATTAAGATAAATTTTACTTTTTAATTCTGTCCAACTTCAATTCACTTGAAATTCTTGTAATAGATTCTTTTAATCTCTGTCCAGTCAGCAGCAGATTTCAAGAATTGACAGTAGCTGATCAATGTACTAATCAGTCAAGGAAGCACTGGATTTTCTTGATCAAGACCAATATCTTACTGCAGTTAGGGTTGAATTTAGATCAGAGATGCCTGTACAAAATGTTTGGATTTGTATGGTACAATTTTCTGTCCTAGTGTTAGGCTTTGTGAGTGCTTGGAAGAAGATGTGGAGCTTGTGTTTCTACATGGTATTCTAAGAATTATTGATCTATATCCTGAAGTCTGGTTTGTTTGCTGCAATTCTAAGAAAGTAGTAACCATAAGTGCTTTTAAATTATTTAATGCTTCCTGCAACTAGGAAGGACCATGAAAACCTGTAAAGATGTGACTGCAGAAGAATAATTCTGAGAACCTTCATTTGAATGTGTTTTCTTACATTGTTTTTTTACAAGAATATGTGTTTTGAAAACATACTGAAGCAGTTACAGAGTGTTGGGAATCCTGAAGTGGAAGAAAACCTTATGACTTTTTAATGTAAAAAGACCTTGCTGAGCAATGCAGCCTTAAAGGATGTCTGATGCTGTGGGTGACAAGTTGAAAATCCATGCTGGTTCCTAGAAGTGTTTTCCCATTCCAAATTCACATCAGTGTGGTCTGTTCCGTTCTTGTAGGTTGAGAGGGAGTTGTCTATATGTTACTTTGGCACGAAGCTCCATTTAAACGAGCTGGTGTGTGTTTGTGTGGGGGGTCTGACAGCTGGGAGGTTGAGTGCTCTAGTACCACGGACAGAGGCTCCGGGAGCAGCCTGGGATCTGCTGGGGAGCATCAGCCAGCCTGCGCCAGGAGGTGCCGGGTGTCATACAAGAGCTTCTCATTCCATGTGGCTCAGCACAGAAGATACAGGTACCAGAGAGCCTCACCTGGTTTTTGTGGGAGAGGTCTCTTCACAGCAGCCACACTCGGTTTTCTTTTATACTTTGGTATTGAACTTCCTGGAAATTGAGTTAGGTTTGCTTCTTCTCTGCTTTACTGCTGCCCACAGAACTTTCTCCTTCCTGGAACCTCTCTGTTGCTTTTTGAGAGTCCATTGCATGATAGTGAAGAAACATACTCAAGAGTTATTTTTGTGTTTGGTAATTGCATCAGAATTTGTCCTAACTGGTTTTGTATTTATTAAAAAATAATTATTTGGTATTTCATGTGTTCAGAAGGGGGCTCGAGTGCATGTCTGGAATGTTCTTTGTGTAAGATATATATACTGGCTGTTAAATTGGCCAGGAAAGTAAGCAAACTCCATGTCCACACAGCTGGCTCTGCTCATGGGAAATGTTCTAGATATCCACTAGTATGAAAGCCTAGATCCAAGTAAACCCCCAAGTAGTTGGAGTTCTATCTGTGTCAGTGGACTTGTTTGTTACATCCCCAAAGCCTCCAACTGCATCAGGAAAACAAGAGTTTTATACCCTATGTGGCTTCAACTATTTCAAAAGCTAGATCATTTTATGATAAAGAAATCTTAAGTGGATAATAACACAATTTTATATTGTAATTATATTATACTATGGCTTGCTTTCTTGACTGTTGAATCACACTTGACCAAAGCTTCAGCAACAGTCTGACTGTACTGGAAATAGGCAACTCTTAAGTTACTAGGTGGCCACTTGGAGTAATGCCATTTTATGGTAAACATTATGCATCAAATTTTGCTGTAAGTACCAATGTCAAATTCAGGTGGCAGTGTGATGCTTGCTTCAGAAATGCAAGCTAATATCTGTATTTTGGTATCCGTGGAAAATTGTGCTTGTCAGTCAGTTATACGGGATCTTTGCAGTCAGATGTTTGAAGGAAAATTATTACATAGCCCTACGTTGTCTTTGATTCTTCAGAAATCATTGTCACATTGGAATTCATGACATCCTCTTCTCTGGCTTTGGGGGTTTTCAACTCCAATGTACCCAGCGTTGAAATATGGAGAGTGCGTATGAGGGTATGTGTGATCCAGAGAAACACATTTTAAAACTCTAGTGATGTTTTGGATGAGCTATGGGCATACTAGGATCCATTCTGAAATATAATTTTGGAAAACTATTGCCATTGTCTTGTTTTTCTTTTCTTTTTTTAGTTTCTGAAAAATGCTTAGCACTTCTAAGTATCTGTATTTCTTCTTTCCAGGAACGTTGTTGTAACTATTAAAAGGCATAATGCAGAATCCTTTAACTTTTTCTGCAGGTATAGTATACTTTCTATACTTCTTTTAAGAAATTACATGCTTGTGATTCAAAATGTGGAAGAAATATCATAATCATTAATTAAGCAGTGTATAACTTATCTACTATTCTACCATAACATGGTTCTTAAAAAAAGCCATTGTATTGCAGCATTTCTCACTTTGAACAATTGCAATAGCTAGGATTATTTGCTTCTTTAGGACATTGCTAATTACTCTTACCACCTGTAATTGAAACTTGAGATATATAAATCTTCTGCTTGTTTGATTCAGCAGAATTAAGTGTTCAGGATTTATTACGATTTTTTTTATACTGATATATTTGAAAATCATTGTCATATATGACCCCCATATAACTGGGGGTCAAATCTATTTGCAATTTATGCTACAAGTCTTGCACAAACAAGAAAATAAATATTTTCTAAATATAAAAGTAGATTTTTATATTTAAATGCCTTTTCTCTAGTATTCCTATCCTTACTGACATTTTTTTGGTGTTTAACTTTATTTCTTCTATGTTTTATCTCTTCAGAAATCATCTTTTCTTGATTTAGTTTTCACTTTTCATCTTGAATTTTTCCTTCCATTATTAGAAAGGATATTTGTGCTGCAACTGTGTATTCCCACGCCTCTAAATGTGCAGCAATAACTTTCCTTTCCCTTTTGATCTGTGTCACAATGCTAATGTTTAAATATGATTCTTAACTTCAATGTCATTTTTAACTACTCTTCTTAAGTATGAGTGGAATGTTTGATGGATATGACAGAAGGTCTAATGGACCTTTCAGAACCATTGCAGGTTGTCAGTTAAATTTCCATTGTTAGTACTTATATTAATTAAGAAAAGCACTATATATTGCTTAACTTGAAGCCTTGAGCTTTTACTGTCATGTAAGTTTATACTTTACCTGTTTTGTGAAGACCGAGTATTTTTATGATACTGTAATAATTCTGAGGAAGCTGTTCAGGGGGATGTCATGCAAATTGATCTTAGTTGATGAGTCTGTGTCTGATGGGACAGTGCTTACTGTTGTGTAAAGCTATCCACCCTGCAGTGTGCTCCACGTCCATATGCTTATGACTGAAATAATTCTCATACTTAAAAGTTTTAATTTAATTTTTTCCTTTAAATAACAGGAATTTGACCACTGTTGTAGTCATAGAATCATTATGGTTGGAAAAGACCTCAAGGATTATCAAGTCCAACTGTCAACCCAACACCACCCAACCCACTAACCCATGTCCCCAAGCACCACATCCACACGTTTCTTGACCCCCTCCAGGGATGGTGACTCCACCACTTCCCTGGGCAGCCTGTTCCAATGCCTGCGCACTCTTGCAGTGAAGAAATTTTTTCTAATATCCAGCCTAAACCTCCCCTGGTGCAGCTTGAGGCCATTTCCTCTTCTCCTGGCACTTGTTACTTTAGAGAAGAGGCCAGCACCTCACTACACCCTCCTTTTAGTCAAATCGAATGTTATCTGTATGTTAAAGCCATTTCTGAACAACGGGAGGAGAATACAGACTGTGAAGCTGTTGGCAAACTTGAAGCTGATGAATCATTTGCTTTGAGATTTTTGAAGACTTTTTTTTTCCTAAAGAAAAGTCCATTCCAGTCAGTCAGTATCCTGTTATCAGCTTGCACCCAGAGTTGATTATAAGAGCCGTGTTTGTAAACTTTGGAAGTGAGGGTACACATTAGAAATCATAACCAGATCCTGACCAAGAGCTGTATCGGTGTCAGATCAGTATATTCTGCTGATACACTAGTCTCAATATATTTTTTGTATTCTTTTACTATCATTCTTTTTTTTGTCCTCATATCAAGCATCACTTTTGTTCGTTAAATGTGTTATGGCACTTCAAAAATGTTGAGGCTATTAGCAATTTATATTTATAATATTGTTCTTACAAATGAAAGGTTTGAAAATAAATGGTACTGGAAGTAGAACCTGTCCATCAGTTGCATTTGGTATAGCATTTCTGTCAGTCTTTCTAGACTTTGAAAGTGCTTGTTATTTCTCAGTTGAGTGTGGAATAACTGGTTAGTGCAAGTTCTTTGAGTGACAACATAAACCCTTCACTGCCACCATTTGTCCTGTAATAGCAGAAGTGATGTAATTTGATATGTACTCCTTCGGGGCATCTGCATTTTCTCAATCTAAAAAATTCTCTAAGAAAGGTGATTACCATTGCTATAACAAGCAATTGTAACTCTACGTTTAAGCAGGTGCACTTTTATGAAAAGTGATAAATATTTAAATTCTAAGACTATATTTTTCCTTGGAGTGATGAAATTATCGCTGAAGCATCATATTCTGTCATTCACACTCATTATAATATTTGCTATTCAGCAAGTGCTGGATTTTTTTGTAGCATTCCATAATGACATGAAACACCCGTGTGCCTTTGAGAATGGAAATACCTTTGGATGAGTGACACTGGAGGATTTATAAAACGTTTTTGTTAAATGACTGACATGAAAAAACTGTGTCTTATACAATTATTGTGCAAAATATAAAGGTGTCCTGGTTTATCTAGGAATTAATTTAATAATTTTTTAATTAATTTAATTCAATTTACATTGGAAAAGTATATCACAGGCTGTAATGATAGTTTATTTTAATTTTTTAAAAATAGTCACTGTATAGTTTAGTCCATTTTGTGGCCAGGTTAGTATGGTCATTTGGTGCTGGGAGATCTCAAACTTCAATTAGCCATGTAAATGTGTTTCTTAGCATCAGCTCTGACTGTGCTGGAACCCCTGCTGCCTTTATATCATGAACATAAATGCAGGTGCAAATAGCATTTATCTGCTTTGATAGAAGGCAGTTGGAGACATTTCGCTGTGGGACATGACACTTTCAGATTGTGTACATCTGTTCAAATAATGTATCCAAGCCAGTGACATGAGCACAAGGATAAAAACATCTGCCCCTGAGACCATTTGCCATACAGCAGATGCTTACATCTTTATTTATGCAGATGGTTTGCGTGATGAGCTGAACAATGATGAAAGCAAGAAAGTTTTGACAAAGATTCCAGGGTATTGCTTGGGATGGGAAAACATGTTGGTAACAGTTTTTTGTTTCAGATGTCTACCAAAAGAAGAACATCTGTTGTAAATACTGATGCTTTTAGTAACATGGATATGTTATTTGGGACATTAACTAGATTAACACAAAATCAGTAATGGATTTTTTTTAAACAAAAAAAATCTCTTGCACAAAAATTGTTATAAAAGATAGTAAGCAGTTTAATAGAAGTAATTACTTTTAACAGAAAGGCTCAGCTGTTTTGCCTGAAGATGTTCTCAAGTTATACAAAACATTGACTAAAAAGTTCACAAACTAGAATGTTTTGAAATAATAACATTACTCGTTATGTTGTTCAAAGGTTATGTGCAGCGCTGCACAAGATTCAATGCCTTTGAGGATTTTTCAGTAGAGTTATTTAGCGTTACAGAATTATTGGACAAGTAGTGCAGCCTTTCTGGTGTTTGAAACTTATTATAGGGTGGTCAGTGAGAGTCGTAGATCTCAACTGAGCGGTCACTGGACAGAAAGGACAGAAAGCACAGCCAGGCCTGCCCGCCCAAGGGGGTCGGAGGCTGCGGTGATGGGCGTCCGACTCTCCCCGCTGGCTGCTGCGCACAGGGGCACCTTTGTCTGCCGGAGCGTGCCAGATGTACGTGAATTTAATTGGAAATATAATGATAGTTCTGCACGTGGCAAGCTAAGGGTATCATCTCTGGCCTACATTCCTTTTGATGGCATTCCTGATTTAATTCCCTGGTGTGCTGGCACCCATGGCAAGTGTTTGCTGATCCATCATCACTCTCAGCAGTGTGCGATAGATCCATCCCAGCACATCCAGTACCTTCTTCTGAGAACCAGTGCTGCCTTTAACCAGTCCGCTGGCTGGCATGGGCAAGCTTAGTGATCTCAATAAGTATTGCAAAGAATTGTAATTATGCACAAGGGGGAAAAGCATTCAGATACTGTAATTTAAAGTGTTTTCTGCTACATTCTACTGCCAGAAAGGCCTGGCTATGTTCAGGTTCAGCTGCGAGTGATAATTTTACATGTTCTAGAAACTAATGTCTTCCTAGCCAGGGCTGTGATCTTTCTGAAGTGTTTCAGTTTTTCTGTGCTTTACAGTGCTGTGTCTGTCTTTGAAAAAATATACATACCTATTGTGGAGATCCTTTAATCTTTATTTTTGTTTTAATCCTTAGTCGAGTTGACTACAGGTGGCAATGTTTTGAATATCTCAGCCAGAGCTGTGTAGTCTTCTTCTGAAGATATTTGGGTCATGAAGAAAGAAAAGGGGAAACAGGTAGAACAAACAAAAACCCTGGATAGAGAGTCCTCCTTCAAAAGCCAGATCACTTAGTTCATCTTCAAAAGGAAGGAGCTATTTTAAAAGTCCCTCAAAAAATACTAACAATCATCGACGTTTAACAGTGTGATCTATGTTCTGGCCCTTTCTTTAGGGGAATGATAAACCCTGTGTGTTGTTCATACTGGAAAGCACAAAATAGACCGGGCCAGGTCTGACAGTCTTCTGATCTTTTCCTCTTTAATGAGGGAGCACTTTCCAGGGTTTGTAGTATAGAGGTCACCATACGGATGCTTTTAATGCCTCAAGTAAAAGATATTTGTTCTATTGAGACAAAGTGGTGAATTAATTGTTTGATTTCTCTCACATGTGGGATCTGTTCAGAATGAGGTGCTTAGGTTGTCACAAAAAAGAAATACATGAAAAACAAATTTTCTGTTGTGCTCTTTTTGTACATCAGTGTTTGCAAAAAATAAATTTTGGGAGTCAGAGGCATCAATTTCTTCCTGCATTCAGACGTATGTGTTTTCTGTCCCATGGAGGGAAGGGAGGAGGGTTGAACTCTCAGTAAGATGAAGAGAGATTCTATTCTCAGCTGGTTTGAAAGGGG
Organism: Syrrhaptes paradoxus; assembly: GCA_013400615.1. Lineage (NCBI taxonomy): Eukaryota > Metazoa > Chordata > Aves > Pterocliformes > Pteroclidae > Syrrhaptes > Syrrhaptes paradoxus. The sequence goes on along the minus strand of VZTO01019377.1, from coordinate 23,613 downwards.
AACAAGAGTGTAGTCAGAAAATATTTCATGATTTATTCATAAAACAGTTCTTGACCTTCTTGTGCTGCATGCTTTCTGAAGAATTCTGCCTTCATTTCTGTGGCAGACTTGGTCATTATTGTTTCCTGCACTTAAGGAAAAAAATAAGTCTATTAATTACCACTTATATTAAGCATATCAAGATTTTGTCCAGGTTGATGTGATCTTGATAGACCTTTAAAAAGGACATTGACATTGGCTTTACCGTGAGTGAATTCCTGCTTAGGTCCATATCTTTCTTGAAGCTCACTAAAAGAAATTTCAACTGGCAGTTCTTCCAGAAAATAATTTTTTAAAAATCCAGTTACAGTCTTTTCTTTTGAATCTTCTGTTTGTCCCCCCATTCACATGTGCAATGCCGGTGAAGGTCTGTGAATTCCAAGTTTATGACCAGTGGCTGCATCACCTCCCTTCAGCTGTTTTCTGAACAATTAGTTCCCCCAAGTGGCTGCATCACTGAAGCCTTGCTTCAGAAATCTCCAGAGATGGTATCCTCTGCGGGACTGAGTGACTGGGCAAAACCAGCAGAGAGAAGCCACTGGATTTGCAGGGATACCAGAATTTCCTTTCTGTGGAGTTGAGTCCTGTCCGAGCAACGTGGTTTCTAGGTAATGCCCACTTGAAGTTTTACATGGCTGGTGCTGAAACTAGTAGAGGCGTATAGGAGCTGAAACACTGCCTTTGATGATGTATCCATCAGTCTATCTCAGACAGAAGTTCTGTGCTTAAACAGAAAAGAACCAGTGTTTTTATGGTTAATAGTGATTTGTGTGGTTGCAGAGGCCAGGCACCATCTCAAGCCCATGGAAAAAAGGTTTATGCAGATAAATTCTACTTTCCTTATTGCCATAGCGAGAAAAATCTCTGCATGATTTCCTCGGCTGTAAAAGTGAAAAAAGTTTTTAAGAATTACAGATGCTTTATGTCTAGTTGTCTTTGTCAGTTGTAATTTCTTGATGTTTTGCTGTGTAGCTTTGTTGTTGTAATGCTCTCTTCTGCAAAGAAGAGTCTTTTGGAGACTGAGGAATCCAGGAAGTATCCCACTGCTCACAGAATTTCTTGAAATGCACTATAATCCTCATGCCTTAAAATAATAAACTTGCAGAGACTTTAAAGCAAAGAAGACTTTTCTGAATGATAAAATGCTTAGAGCACAACCAGCAAATCACAATGATGCTCAAATTAGAATTAATTATATATAGTTCTAAAGAGGTTTAATTTTCCCTTTAGAATTTTAACAAAGTATTTTGATCTTGTTCCACCCATTGTATATCAGAACATGTTTTCTTAACCTGTTTGTACATTCTGCGTCAGTGTTTGTGTGAATGATGTACTGTGATTTTCCAATCTTGCATTAGAACACTTCACCATTTTTTATTTTTCTAGTCTGTTTTAAGTTGCACAAAAGGTCTCCTAGGTAGACATCATTATATTAGTCTTAAAAATATGAATTACTTAAAAAGGTAAGAAATGCAAGGTATGAGGTTATCCCTGTGGCTTTAAGTACTTCTCCTCTCCAAATCACATGTAATAGTGTGTTACCCACCTTAAGGCTGCATTTAATGTGCATATCGCACCCTGACTCTATGGCCCAGACCCTTTCCAAGTGTCGTTTCTAGTTCTCTTGTCCTTCTCCTGCTCGCCCTGTACGTATCCTCGTTTCTCTTCCACCCTGTCAGCTCAGCAGTGAATAGATGAGGAGAGCCCGTTTCCCTGTTCCAAGGGTGTTTGGACCTGGGGCTGTAGTTTTAGGAAAAACCCAGCCCAGCCTGAAGCAGAGCACGTTCAGTAGAATGTAATCATTGAAAATCTGGCTGCTTGAGGTATCTGTTGAACACGTGCCAAGAGCTTACAACTTGGACAAACTTGGGCAGCTTTTCACGGACAAAAGAGACGTTGCTGTGTCAAACATCAAGGTCTTCGTCTCATGCACTGATGGGTTACTCAGTTCTTCTTTTTTTTAGTGCAGACATACCTGGGGATGGCTGGCATTTTCTGTTGAAATTAATTTTAGAAAATTACCTGAGGCAAATACCCAGAAGAGAGCATTCTATCCAAATTGTTGCTATTAGGCAAAGGTGGGAACAACTGCCAGTGAGTAGTTATCATGTATACAGTTGGGCACTCCGGATTTGTGGGCTTTATTTCCAACCTTACTTCTTGCAGGTGTGTGGCAAAACTAGTTTTGGACATAGAAGGCCAAATTCTATTTTCTGGGATATCTGCAGTTCCATTGATGTACGTGAGGTTACAGACAGTGTGAATCAGAATTTAGCCCCGGTATTTAAAGGCCTCCCTAAAGCTACTGAACCTTAATTTTTCTGAGCTTTTTGTTCTGGTGCTGTTGACTGTCTGCCATGACACTGAAGCTAAAGCCTCCCATCTGTTTACCGCATTAACCAGCTTTACTCAATTATTAAGCTATCACCTTGCATTTGGTGTGTACTATATTAGATTTTAAAACTTTTTTTTGAGGAGAGAAAAATGGCAAAGAGCAAGAAGCAGTAGCTTTCTCAATGCATTAACTGAAAGTTAATGTTTTCTGTTGTAATTTTGTATTGTCTTTTTATGGGTTTTGTTGGTTTTGGGGGTTGTTTGCATTTTTTTTTGTCCTGGGATCTATTTTTAACTGACTGAAGCACTTTTGCAGGTGGTGTTTTTTTGCATGCTAACCCTGCAGAGAAACATTGTGTCCTACAAAGTATGCTGGGTCAGCAAAACCGAGGAACTTGTGCTGGAAAGACAGTATCCACAGGTATTTAGTGTGTATGGAGATTTGGCAAAATGAACGGTTAACGATCATTGACATAAATAAATCTCGTATTGCCTGTTAGGAAGTTGTGCATACTTTTTCTTTCCCATAGAGTAGATATTCTTTCTTTCAAAGTCAGCAAAAGACTCAGCAATGTAAACATGCATTTAATAAAATAGTTCATTAATCTTTTTCATCTGTATTCTGCTTTTCCCTTCAAAACACGATGATCCTTTTTTTGTGTGTGTTATTTTCTGGCACTTGTCCAGTCATACACAAATGTAATGCATACCTTCACAAGGGAGGTGGTCTTACGAGGATTATTTTAAAAATTAACACTATTACACAGTGCTTTCTAGCATCTTGGTGGTTCATTTTAGTGTTCAAAATAGACCAGATTAGTGGGGAAAATGAAATTTCTTCTGATCCTTTCTACAATGTCTGAGTTCACCAGTGTTACATGCTTTACATAGAGAACCAACTGAAGGAGGTACAGAAAGAAGGCAGAACAGACTGGAGGAGACCAGACTTGAGTGGCTTGGGAGGGAAGGGGAACCATGAACGAACAGCAGCCCCATAGAAGACTTTATTCCTCCAGAGGACTCTTCCCAGCATGGCTATGCCAGAGAATTTGATGTATCATGGGATTTTTAATTGCTGCATCGCTGCCCAGTCCTATAAAATTTTAGGATTATTGAGAAGGGGGGAAGCTATAACCATCCTGCAAGTTTCTGAGTGATTTGATACTTCCAGGTGGCAACACATTAGCCATTAATCTTTTAACAAGGACTTCTAAAGTAAATGGATTGAATTACATTTGATTTAACCTTGTCCTTAAAAGTGTCTACCCTGTTGCCCCAACTCCATGCCTGTTTGACAGTCTGAGAACCCAGCACTTAAAAATGAGCTTCATATCATTCAGATATTAAATCTAATGTTTCCTTTCATCTCCTGTATTCTTAATGAAAATTTTGGAGAAAGTATAAAATTTTTTGCCTTCTAGCGAAGAACCTGTAGGTTGACTTGGAGAGACAGTGTTGTCTAGAACCAAAGGCCATCCTCAAAAAATGTCGCTGCAGAGCCTCCCTTGACTGAAAAGGCCCCTTCTTAGGTGCAAGACTTCATGGGTTTGCATAGGAATGAAGGCTTTTCTTCCTCAGGTCACAACTGACAAGTCAAAATGTGTTCTTTGAATTAGAGACAGAAATAATCTGGAAGATGGTGTGGAACAGACGTGGAANCCCATCTGTTTACCACATTAACCAGCTTTACTCAATTATTAAGCTATCACCTTGCATTTGGTGTGTACTATATTAGATTTTAAAACTTTTTTTGAGGAGAGAAAAACGGCAAAGAGCAAGAAGCAGTAGCTTTCTCAATGCATTAACTGAAAGTTAATGTTTTCTGTTGTAATTTTGTATTGTCTTTTTATGGGTTTTGTTGGTTTTGGGGGTTGTTTGCATTTTTTTTTGTCCTGGGATCTATTTTTAACTGACTGAAGCACTTTTGCAGGTGGTGTTTTTTTGCATGCTAATCCTGCAGAGAAACATTGTGTCCTACAAAGTATGCTGGGTCAGCAAAACCGAGGAACTTGTGCTGGAAAGACAGTATCCACAGGTATTTAGTGTGTATGGAGATTTGGCAAAATGAACGGTTAACGATCATTGACATAAATAAATCTCGTATTGCCTGTTAGAAAGTTGTGCATACTTTTTCTTTCCCATAGAGTAGATATTCTTTCTTTCAAAGTCAGCAAAAGACTCAGCAATGTAAACATGCATTTAATAAAATAGTTCATTAATCTTTTTCATCTGTATTCTGCTTTTCCCTTCAAAACAAGATGATCCTTTTTTTTGTGTGTGTTATTTTCTGGCACTTGTCCAGTCATACACAAATGTAATGCATACCTTCACAAGGGAGGTGGTCTTACGAGGAATATTTTAAAAATTAACACTATTACACAGTGCTTTCTAGCATCTTGGTGGTTCATTTTAGCGTTCAAAATAGACCAGATTAGTGGGGAAAATGAAATTTCTTCTGATCCTTTCTACAATGTCTGAGTTCACCAGTGTTACATGCTTTACATAGAGAACCAACTGAAGGAGGTACAGAAAGAAGGCAGAACAGACTGGAGGAGACCAGACTTGAGTGGCTTGGGAGGGAAGGGGAACCATGAACGAACAGCAGCCCCATAGAAGACTTTATTCCTCCAGAGGACTCTTCCCAGCATGGCTATGCCAGAGAATTTGATGTATCATGGGTTTTTTAATTGCTGCATCGCTGCCCAGTCCTATAAAATTTTAGGATTATTGAGAAGGGGGGAAGCTATAACCATCCTGCAAGTTTCTGAGTGATTTGATACTTCCAGGTGGCAACACATTAGCCATTAATCTTTTAACAAGGACTTCTAAAGTAAATGGATTGAATTACATTTGATTTAACCTTGTCCTTAAAAGTGTCTACCCTGTTGCCCCAACTCCATGCCTGTTTGACAGTCTGAGAACCCAGCACTTAAAAATGAGCTTCATATCATTCAGATATTAAATCTAATGTTTTCTTTCATCTCCTGTATTCTTAATGAAAATTTTGGAGAAAGTATAAAATTTTTTGCCTTCTAGCGAAGAACCTGTAGGTTGACTTGGAGAGACAGTGTTGTCTAGAACCAAAGGCCATCCTCAAAAAAATGTCACTGCAGAGCGTCCCTTGACTGAAAAGACCCCTTCGTAGATGCAAGACTTCATGGGTTTGCATAGGAATGAAGGCTTTTCTTCCTCAGGTCACAACTGACAAGTCAAAATGTGTCCTTTGAATTAGAGACAGAAATAATCTGGAAGAGGGTGTGGAACAGAAGTGGAATGTCCCAGAAGGAGGTAGATTAGGTTTCCAAGTGGCCTTCTGGCAGTGACAGCCAGAGCATATTTAAGTCCTTCGGTCTCAGGGTGTGAAGATGTGAATTACTGTAGTGATCACTGTGTGCAAAGGAAATTGTTGAAACTTTTCACCAGCTATAAAGAGGAAAACTAGAAGATGTATGGACACTGTGGGTGGGGTCAATAGGCTTCCAGTCTGTGAACTGACTCGTTGCTTCTTCCTGATCCAAAATGCTAAATAATCTTCCACCAGTTCTTCCAATGAGCTTCCCAGTCCACAAGCAAAATCTTCACTGAGTCTGAAAGATCATCACAGCTAGGCTGCATCTAGCCTGTCTCTAAATATAGATACTGGCTAAGCTGCTTAACTCCAGCAGCTGTGTTAGATGAGAGAGAAGCACAGAGCTGAGTGTCCTCTGCATACCAGAGGCACTGCAGTGAATGTTTCTGCACTAAACTGTCTAATGTAAACTTGGCCAAAAAAATAAAAGTTGTCGTGAAGGCTGATACCAAACATGGATTGCCTGCAAGACCTATTTATTATAAAATTACTCTAGTTGGGAAAAGAGCATTTGTATAAAACCCTTCTCAAACAGTTATATCAATGCTTGGGATTGTATGAACTGTGGAAGAAGAATGTTGCTCTAAATGGTCGTTTCAAAGAACATTTTGTGGTTGATATTCATTAAGGTCTTGGCTTCTAGAACGGTGCTTTCTTACACTGAGGAAATACGTAGAGAGACTTTATTTAAATAAAAGTGATTTTACTGCCTGAGTTTGCAATGTGCACGTCGGTGTATTTGAGAAGCATATGCTTATTTTTAAAGCTAGTGTTAATACACTCTTTCTACAAATATTTCTTCCTAGCCTCAAACTAACCATTCTTTTGTGGTGCTTTGGCTGCCCTGTCTGCAATTCAGTAGCGGTGGCATGTCCACTGTATAACTTCCATCTTTTCCTACGAGTTTATGCAAATGAAGGAATGAGATTTTGAAATAAAAAGGGAGAGGTGCAAGACAAATGTTAAGAGAGAATGGAAACTGCATCTTGTTGAGTATTGCAGCAAGCTGAATAGCTGCCCGTTTGGAAAAAGTCTTTAATGTCAGTATATGGCAAGCGTGATCTGGAAAATAAGAGCAGACTCTGTCCCCTGAAAGAAAAATGCACTTGTTCTGTCATCTGCTGTGTACGATTCGACCTGTAGCTAGGATTGAAGTTCAGGGCTAGTTTGGTTAATGATTACAATATTTTACATAATTTTATTGTACTTCTCAGAAACTTTTAAAAGGGTTTCCTCAAAAGCAGCAACAAAAAGATACCCTGCAGAAAACAAAAAATAATCTCAGTATTATTAGCAGTCTTAGCAGTTGAAAAGATAAAGGTTTGAGTATATCTAGTGACTGTGGACTGGCAAAAATGGGAGTTTGTAGTGATGAGTAGTACATGCTCCTAGCTTTTGGAGAATAAAAAGGGCTGTAGGGAAACAGAATTTTAAAGTTACCATGTTTCTGCTTTTTCCAGGTTGCACAAACTCCGTAGGGGATCTCTCTATTCTTTGGCAGGATTTCCAAATGTGTGGTAGTCCACTTTGCACTGAATTTTAGAAATTTTGGACATCTCTACGTACATTGAGCAGAAAAAAGGTTATGATGGCGTCCAGTAGTTTCACTGAATGGGGGGATCAAGAAGGTCCATAATAGGCTTGAGGTTCATGCTGTAGATGTCAATAAAAGCGTGAAAATTTTATGCCCCACATAGTTACTCTATGAACCTGCTGTAGGTCAAAGAGTTTTGAGAAGCATCAGACCTACAGTGTATGAAATGTACAGTTTATATGGGATTGCTCGGTGAATCTAGCGTGTCCTGAAGGTAGCAGATACACTACACGCGTGCATGCCATGAGTATGCACATGGATCTGTCCAGGAGTTCTGGTCGTGAAGTATGATAGCTCTGTGACTTACAGTGCATGCTGCAGAGTGTGTCACTTCTGAAAAGAACATCCAGGATTGAGATAAACTTCTGGAGTTTCTGGTGTTGGTAGTAATTCACACTTACCTTTTAAAGTCCGTAACCATGACATGCATTTGTCATATAAGGCTTTAAAATGATAAGGAATGGAAACTTCCCTATGGAATTACCTTATTGCAATATTTCAGGGTCTCAGCATTTATTTTTACATATTCTATTCAAATGTGATTCCTTTTTTAAATTTTTTTTTTCTTACATTGTTGCCCTCCCAAATGGCCTTTCTTCTTGGGATCTTTGTAGTTCAATTTGCAGTGATTGAGGTTGTAAACCTATCCCAGTTTTTGAGAACTGGAAGCAGCAGTAGTTGAATTTGAGAGTGGATAATGAGGCTGTTCCATGAAACGGTAGTGGTACAATTAACTAGATATCAAATAGTTTTTTAAGGAGTGTCTCAAAGGTCAGCATATATCTCTACTGCTCAATGCAGACTATATCTTACGCATTTTACCTTTTTTCTTTTATTTGTTTTTCTTAATTATCCTCATATTCTTGTTTTTTTTAATCGTTTGCGACATTTACTAACACGAGCAGAAACAGGAAGGAGCTGTAATGTAACCTTGATAAATTGCATCTTTCAAGAAATTTTTTAAATAACTGGCTACAGTGGTTCTGTTGTGCATCGAAGGCACATAGGCTATGTGTGTGATGGGGTGTTTAACAACAGTACATCTTCTAACAAGTTCTCTTTGTTACACATTATTTGTGTGTTTTATAGCAGTAATTTTTTTAAGACTTCATTAGGGAAGCTTTCTTCTATATCTGATAAAACCCCCAAATTCTAAATTTTACAGAAACACTAGAAGATCATGTCTCTGGTTGAGAGATATGATCAGAGCAGGTGCTCAGGAAAGTTCTGCATCATGGAGTTTAAATCCTGTCGTTGTTAGTTCTTCCAGCTGAATGTTGCCAGCATAGCAGTGCTGCTTTTCCAGGACAGAAGAGGCTTGTAAGTGTAGCTGTTCTGAAATGCCGTGTAATTTCTAACCTAGAATGAAACATCCAGTTAAGGTTAGATTAAGAGGGGGTTTCTTTGCGTATCTATATTCCATTACGTTGCTTCAGAGAGTATTTTTGCTTTGTCCATGAAATTGTTGCAACTCTAAACTTACCTTAGTGGTCATTTAAATACCTAAATATTTTTCATAAGTTTGTGTGTAATAGTATCCTTTGTAAGCAGTTTTATTTTTGATACAACCATTTTTTGAAAAATAAATACTCTGTGTTATATCCCATCATTGTTATGTTGTTGTTACAGATAAACACAAATCCCCGTCGGATATAATACGAAGTTTTCGTAAGAAAAGTCAGTTTAGGACCATTGCGCCAAAAATGGTACCAAAAATTCTAACATCTGGAGTGGTTTCATGTCTTCAGTCATCTTTGCCTGAGCAAAATACACCGAATTCAGCTGCAGGTTCTAAACCGCTGGTGGTGCCGACTCAGAACTATGCTGTCATGCAGGTGGCTGGTCACGAGGGGACTTTTTCTCTGTTGGCTTTGCCATGTGTTGCCCCTGTCCTAACGCAGCAAGTCCAGCAGTCAAACGTGGCCCCTTCTGAAAACCTGAAGCTGCCTATCCCTAGGTACCAATCTGTAAGAAAGAGATTAATGAGTGACAAAAAACCAGCACAAATCTCTGTTTTGGGTCCTCATAACAAGATTCCTACCAAAGTATCGATCTCATCGCAGACTTCCTCCATGACTGCTTTAACTGAGGACTGTCCTGAAACACATTCTAGCTCAGACTCAGCTGAGCAAGTGGTTCCAACAGACCGTGACTCAGCTGAAATTACAGTCACCACATCAGTGAATAGAAGCAGTTGTGTGGAATCTGGATCTCCTTTAGTGAACAAGACTGAAATTCCTAGCGGGAATGTTTGTGGACCATCTGTACTCAAAGACTCTCTGTCCAAGGCAGCAATTAATCCCCTGAAACTAAGTCTACGCTCTGTGAAGACAGCATCTGAACCCACGAGAGAGTCACTCATAACGTGTGAGAAACTAAAGGAAAAACCCACAAATTCTGCAGATTCTGTTGCAGTCCTGTCACCAGCAGTTTTTGGCAGTACAGTACAGATGACTCCATCAGCACCAAGAGGAAAACTTCCTATTCTACCTTACTCAAGGGTGAAGAATTCAGTGTTCTGCAAATCTGAGCAGAATACTAATGTTACAGATGTTTCTAGTCCTTCACTAAGATCTGGATGTGAAAAGATACCAGCTTCAGCAAAAGCTTTCCATACTCCCAATAAAGCCTCTGAGAAGCGATTAGCTGTATCGTTTACACAAGCTGCCAAACAAACCATTCGAGAAAATACCTTCTCTCCATCCGGTAAAGTGGATGTCGACAGTCTTAAAAAATTGAACAGTTCAGCTTCTAAAAGAAGAGGTAGGAAAAGAAGAGCCCCAGATGATTTATTGGCTTTTCAGACCAAGCGAAGGAAATGCATCATTAATAAGTTCAGAGAAGGAAGAGAGAGGGTGAAAGCTGATGTTCAGCCACCTGAAGAGAAAAAAGCAGAGGCGGTGAAAAAATACCGTAGCATCAGACCAAAACCAGTGGTAGTTGCGCAGGCTTTTACACCACTGACTTCTGCAGCAATAGCAGAGACACCCTCTCCTGATCGTTTAGGCCAAGACATTTTTTTAAATAGTTCACTTCCCCACAAATATGTCAGTTACAAGCACAGTGATTCTCCATCGGCTAAGTCCAGTGATTTAAGTAGAAACGCATGTTCAGCTGTACCCAAGCCATCACATAGATGTCATGTTTGTAACCATATTTTCCAGTTTAAACACCATCTTCAGGACCATATGAACACGCATACAAACAAACGACCTTACAGTTGTCGAATTTGCCGGAAAGCATATATTCATTCGGGAAGCCTGAGCACGCATATGAAACTTCATCACAACGAAGGTAAACCCAAAAAGCTTGTGTGCTGCGAGTTCTGTGCTAAAGTTTTTGGCCACGCAAAAGTGTACTTTGGCCACCTAAGAGAAGTGCACAGGGTTGTTATCAGCACAGAGCCCTCTGTCAGCGAGCATCAGCTGCAAGATAATTCAAAGAAGAGGGACACGAATATAAAAGAAGCTGAAGAAGCAGCAGAGAGGTGAGTGTTTTCCCTAATGAAATGCTAATGAAAATGGGACTTCCAAGTTGTCAGTGGAAGTTTATCAATATCCCCACTACAAAAATTGTTGCTTTTTCCTCATCTGTTTTTCCCCCCAGTGAGACTCCTAATGGTGTGAATATTTTGTTAAGGAATTCTAGTCAATCCGTTAGACCATCTGGTATATTCCAGCTGATTTACTGAATATAAATTGTGACTGACACTGGAATATCCAAAGTAATTTTGCATATATTCTAGTAATACCGGCTATACCGCCAGTGGAGCTGTTGCCATCAGTTGATTTCTCACAGCTAACGATTTTTCTGATAATCTGTACTGTGTTCTGTGTTCTACCCATGTGGGTTTTCCCCAGAAGGTAAGTGTACCAACTGCAGTAAGTGCAAAGCAATTCATATTTCAGGATTAGCTCGTACTTTGCTTACCCTATTAAATATCATCATCCCAGTTCCTTCTCTGGAGTGCTGCGAGTTTATCCGTCGTGCATGTTGATGACTGCTGCTCTTGTGATCACTTAGCCAAGTAGAAGAGTTAACGTTTGCCGTATTAAGATGGATAGAACATTATTTTATCTCTGCATTATGATTTTGAGGTGAAATTTCTCGACACAGTATAGATGTTGGCTTTTTTTTGTTGGTTCTGGTGTGCATTTGCTTTCACTGAAGTACACTGTAATAAGCTTTCACCTGACCCCTCCCCACAACACTACAGTTCAGTTTTGCGTGTTTTCCTTTGCACAGCTCCACTCGCTGGGGCATCAGTTAGAAATGTTTGAGGTATTGAACCTAAGAAACACCAGTGCCTTCAGCCTTCAGGCAGGGAATTGTTCAGTATATCTGCTTTGTCGGGTGTGTGTCTGATGTGTATAAACACACACATGACCTGGTCCTTTTCACGGACATGGTGAGAAGGTTTCTGTGCAGGTCTTCTTTGGACTGGCTCAACTTAAACCCGGGACTTGCCAGCTCTGGCTGTATTCCTTTGTACTGCAGAGCTGTCCTAGAGCCATGACGAGGGGCTGTCCCATTGTAAATTCGGTATTTGAACTTTTTTAAACTGTGGTACAAACTTTTAGGAAAAAAAAAGAAACTTTGAAGTTTCATTGTTTCCATGTGGGAGTGGGAGATGGCACATGTGGTTCTACCTTAAACTGACCTTAGATCACTCAGTGTAAACAAGTCAGTTTCTCTTAGTAGTACCTACAGGTAGTATTAATTTTCACTTCTCTAGCACAGAGCTAGAAGTATTTGGGTTGACCTCCCTAAATGAGGAACTAAAAAAACATTATTAACCTTTTACTAAAAGGTTAGTGTTGTTAAAAGATTATTTCTACCAAGGCTAATTTTGGAGGCAATTCTTGAACACAGCAGTGTTGGGTAACATTTGGTTTTAGTTGTTTCCTAATCAGTGTTATTATTATTTTATTTCTCTTTTTTTTTTCTGTTCCAAATAAATTAGATACTGTAGCAACAGTGCCTGTTTTTAATTAAAAGAATGTTTCATGAATGTCATCTCTTCTTGGAACTTGTGAGGACAGAAATTGCCATCTCTGTTCTGTGCTAATACTGAAATAGTTAATATTTCCTTTATTTTTTTAACAGGGGAAGTAAGTGCAATTTTGAGGACCTGTTCCATAGCCCAGGAGAAGTGAAATTACAGATCAAATGTGGCCGATGCCAGTTTATTGCACTTTCTTTTGGTGAAATGAAGTTTCACTTATTGTGTTCTCATGGAGAAGAGATCCAGGGAAGAGTAAAGGAAGGGGGTTGGCAAGGAAGCAGAGGAGCTAAGGGGGAACTGATCAAACACACAACCCACCTCTGGAAACAGCACAACGAGAGAAGACATTTAGCAAAATGCAGTGCCTGTGAGGAGTTCTGTGCTCCTCTCAAACTGAAAAGACAGATGTACTTTCACGATCAAAATAGTGTCGATACGTTATCTAAAAGTGAACTGACCCAGTCAGGAAGCGGTGAGGCAGCCAAGGAGATGCCAAATGTAGGTTTCGGTACACCAAGCAAAAAACCCGAAATTTGGTCCAAAGCGGGCTATAACTGCATTTTGTGCAAACGGTTCTTTGGAAGAAAAGAGGATCTTTGTCATCACTGGCAGAGTTATCATAACTGTGAAGACCCTTCCACTTTATGGACAATTTTTAGTTTGCTGTCAAAACAAGGAATTATTGAACTTTCTCAGAACGGTGAATGTTGAAGCTTGATTCTGCAATACCATGAAAAACTTCAACTGCGTTACCAAATTGTTTTTTTGCTGTGCTGCTAAACTGACTCGAGATGTATCACTTTGGAGATCTGTTTGGTGGGTTTGTTGGGGTTTTTTTAAGTTATGCTAAACTTTATTTTGTTAAATAGAAAATGTATTCATCCAGTATCTTTTCAGATGGGTTATTAAACAGTTATTAAACACTGTACGAAAAATTAATGCATAAGGAACTTTGCAGCAACAAATGCTCAGTGCTGATGGTTAACATCAAGGAAAAAGATTCTCAAGTTGAATTGTACCATACACACAGAAATACATCAGTTTATATGAAGTAATCTGAATTTTGAATGAAATGACAAACCAGACTAAAAATGTAATTTCAATCTCAACTATACAGATTTTATGGTAAATATATGTTTTCATGCAGGTCTCTGGATGATTTGAATGTCCATACATGTAGCCAGCATTCAGGAGCTTTATCATCTATAATTTAAGAGCTTTTAATTCATGTTTTCTTGATTTCACTGCCTTCAACCATGTTCATTGCTTGCAGGTTTGTTATTGGCAGGTGTTTTAGGTGTTATATTCTGTCCTGGTAACAGCAAGGATCTTTAGATTTTTGAAGTGAAAAATCTACTTGTATTTTTTTGCCTGTAGCTTTTGGGTTGAAGATAAGTTCGTTGCCTCCCATGAAGATGGAACCCTTCACTGCTTTATGAAAAACCCAAGTTTGTTTTAAAAATAGTAACCTGAGATGGTTACTCCTGGGAAGTCTGACATTCTGCAATAGACTGCATGATTCACAGTGAACTTTTGTGTAGTCCTTACACCTCCTGTGACAGCAGCACTACTGCTGCCAACACCGTTAGCGCTCTGCCTTCAACACTCTCAGTATATCGCTTGTGTACCTCTGCAGTTGACCCGGTCTGTGGCTTTAAAGGGAATTTGTTCCTGCCCTTCTAACTTTATGATACAGGTAATGAGGATTTTTTCACTTGTGTTGCCAGATTTACTGTACTAGAGGAATTGCATGCAGCACCTTAGCCTTCCAGCCTCAGGAGCCGGTAACAGTTGCCTTACTGGGATGCAGAGCTGCAGCAGCCGGTAACGCAGGAACAGGGTGTGCTCTGCCCCCGCCACACAGCAGCCCCAGGACTGACCATTTCAGCACATCTCCAAGGGGCCAAGTCAGTTCAGCGGTAAGGAGTTGGAGTTCTGGAGCTCAGTTTCAGTGAAAGGGACATTGAACTATTGAATCTGGTTTGAATTTGGTGTTTAAAGTGATGTTACTTAAAGTACCTCTGAATTATTTTGGGAGCAATAATGCAGACGGTGTAAGAAGTCACTATATCACCATTCAGCATTGCTCAGAGCACATCATGGGGCAGACTGAAAAATACACCAGTACCATCCATACAGTACTACTCTATTCGTTTCTTCTTGTGGTCAAACTGTAATTGAGGGATTGCAGTGATGAGAGAGTCATTTCTAAAATGTTACACAGAAATTGTGGTGATGAGAACATGAGATCTAAAAATGTTGGGTCTTCTGAGTGGGATTCCAGAAGCTGTTGCAATGTTTTGTGTATGTGTTTTGTTTTTAAAAAGTAAAAGCAACTTTGATGAGCTGATGGTCTTGAATGTCATTTCTTCTTGTACGGTGCTTTGCCCTGGAGTTGAACTGTAAGACTGGAGCCAAGAAGAAGACAAGACAAAAGGAAAATGTGCATAGAACTGTACAGGTACTTGCTAAGGTGGAAGAATCCCTTTGGATTTTCACAACTTCCTTCCTACAATCTGTTGCTATAAATACATATTTGTTGTTGTTTCTTTATTTTCATGTATTATTTTGTACACTGAGCTACTGTGGCGGGTTGGCCACAGTATTAAAAAATACTATTTGTTCTTATTCTTGGGTGTGACACACCCATCTTTTAGTGCTGACAATATATTCGTATTTACTTTCACTGGGTGAATGGAGGAGGATGTGTGGCATATTTGGAAAGGAATAGCTAATTTTAAAGTCAGTGTTTCTTATCAAACTGAGACGATATTGAACTTAGTAGAGAATGTTTGCATTCAGAAGTGGTTTTCTTTTTCCCAACTTAATCCTTTAACTTTCAACAGCTTGGTGTTTGAAACAGAAATGTGAGAACAATCCCTCCTTCACATAGTTATAATATATCAAAGGGAAGTTCATTCCCAGCATAAAGCAGGCGTTTTAAGACTTGGGAAAAAAAACATTAAAAGGTTTGATCATGTTCGTTACTTGGAGCAGACATTCAATCACCTTTTTTGCAAAATCTCACATCCCTTGGTGTAGTTGAAAATGAACTAAAATTAATGCATCTCTGAGACGGAGTCCTTCCTGTTCAAGAACAGCACCAATGTAGTCCTTCAAAAATATTTTCAAGTGGTATTTGTTAAAAATGGTGATGCACCATATAGATGAGTTGTTTGGTGGCGGTTATCAAGCAGAGGGAGTCACTCCCTTTCAGTTCATGTCAAAGGTGGGGGAGTTGCACTGATGATGGGAGGAGGGAGGTTTGGGACGAGGCAGTGGGTTGCTTTTTTTTTTTAATGGAAATTTTCATGTCTTTTCATCGTATTTTTGTCCTTCTCTCCCTTTCTCTAGTCCAGGCCAAATGGGTAAAGGGATCTCAGCTTTTAGCAATTTCAAGCCTGAAAACATGTTTTAAAGCATGTTTCTAAGCCACTTCTCAGTGTCGTTGTAAAGAAGCCTTTTTGGTAAGCCTGAAAGCATTCTTATGTTCCAGGCTATTATGATTATGGTAGATTTTGAAAGGTTGGGATTTTGGAAAACAGCTTTGCATTAAATACAGATGTCTCCTTTGTTTAAAACATGTTTGTTTTTCATTTGTGTTCATTTCGATAGCATTTGGAGGTCTGAAGTGAGCCTTATTTACAGCAACATTAAATAGTGCGTGTTTGGTGTTCGGCAGAAGGGTTGTTATGAATACAGTTTGCTGTTTACCTTGAAGCTGGACAAGTTAACATCTGGTTTTGCACATAAATGATATTTTTAAATTGTTAAAGTGACTGTTATTGTTTTTGTAGCTGTAGTTTTGTTCCCCTCTGATTTTTCATTAAATCTCTGTTTCAGCTTCACTGTTCAACTTTAAACTTGTTCCTCACATGGAAAGTTGTTCCTTCATCATCACGCCATAAATAATCAAAGCTGGAGGACTTCCATCGCTTCTCTGGCTTGCAGAGTATTTCCCTTCTCCAGCTGCAGAGCTGCAGTTTCCTATGGCTAACTTGGCATAGTTGCTGGCAGTAAATGTTTGACTTCATTTATTTATTAGAATTTAGATCTCTGCTGTTCAGCTCCGTCAGAGTTTGTCATACCTCATTATATACTTTATCTGCAATTCACTGAGCTCTTTAGAGAAAGTGCCATAAGAAGGATGAACAGGTATTTCAAAGCAGATTTCAACCCTAACTTTGTGCAGATGATGCTGACGTTTGAGAATCACCAGCTTATCTAGGCTCAGCCGTGTAGTATATTCTATTTCTACAACACATCCACCTACCTGCGCATCTGTTTTGGAACAAAATGTATACTTCAAATTCAGCTGTCAGGTGTTATTATCCAACACGTACAATGTAGGTTTGGGATCATTATGCGTAAAGATTAAAATGCTATTAACTGTAGCAGGTTTACTTTTCAAATTCCTTCTCGCGCTGAAAAAATGAAAATCTCTGTGTGCTGAGTATGACACAGAAAAAATCTAGTCTTGTGGAGAAAATTCTGATGGCTTAAAGGTTGTCCTCGTTTCAGTGTGTGCTTTTATAGCTGATCTGTCACATTGTAGGATTTTCTCCGCGTTTTATTAAGTCGCTGAAATTTTTCTTGGTTAGAAGTACTGAAGAAGACCTGAACCTGCAAGCAAGTTTCAGGGAAAAAAGTAGAAACTGCAAATTTGAGTGCAAAAATAACGTAGTTTTCAGAGTTGAGTGAATCTCTAATAGCTTATTGATAAACCTTCAGGAAATCCTAAAAAATGACAAGAGCATGCTGCTCTGCTTGTGCTATGTTTAACAATTTTATTGATGTAGTACCACCAGGAATGTTCTAAAATATGACGGGTCCGGTGCTGTCGAGTACAAAGGAAGCTTTCTCCTTTCCATTTTTTTCGCATTTTATTGACTTTTCTGTGTGAGCATTAGTAACGATGAGATGAATTATGACTTTTGCTGCCAACAAATCCAGGAACATTATTCTGAGGATATTTTGCAGAAATTTCCAATGTAATCTAGAATACCAGATGAAATCAGTGAAAAGAAGATTCTGTTGGAAAGAGATCTGTAAGCGAACTGTCCCATGTGTGGATTTCTCTGCACAATTACACCGGTGTAGTTGACATTTATTGATGATAAGCCTTCTGCTGGTAGGTTGTTTTGAGTGGCAAAGGGAACTAAGAATTTAAAAATGTCCATACCTTCTCTTTGACTTGAATTTTGTTAAAGATTTCTACTGTTGTACCAGTCCAAATCGTGGTCCAAGGCACTTTCTATGGGTCTTAAAGCATAATTCAGTGGAGGAAGGGGGAAGAAATATGTGAAGTGGGGAAGAAATAATGTGAAGTAGGGATGCTGAAGGTTGGCACAACATATTGAATGTAAGGTCAGGCTTCAGTGTGACAAACCCTTGATAGTCTGTCTACATGGAATTGTCCTGTCGCCTTAGTCTGAGCTTCTCGCTTCCACCCCCTGTGGTTACGTGGTTCCAGAGTCTGCTCCCAGTTGCATCTGCTCACAGTTGAGGTACATCAGTCTGGAGCATCCTTGGCTTCCTTGGGCCCGGGCTCTTCCAAATGGCAAAACCGACTTTGTCAATGTCCTTCTGGTGTCTCAGTTACACCCTTGGGTGAGTCTCGTCCTGGCTGCTGAGACCAGCTGCTGCCAGACTTGAAATGTGGTCTTTCAGTTTTCTGAGGAAAACATCTTCTGGCTTTAGTCCATGAAAGTGAAATCAAATGCTGCATCAGTACTTAGCAAAGAAGAAGATGGCTCTCTTGGGTTCCTGCCGATGCAACGCTGGTAAGTAGTAGGAAAAAAGTGAACAGTTGTTAAAAAGAAGCTGCTAAGTGTGATTTGGGGTCTTTATGTACTGTTGGGAAAGACGAGTATGATCCATCACCCAGGTAGAATCATAATCTAGAATCAGGGGATTTCCATAGAAGTGTCTCTCATGCAGATCTGATGGTGTAAAGCAGCAATTCCGAAATGCTGTGACTGAGATTTTTTTTTTTTCCTCTTTTCCCTTCTCTTCTTGCTATTTTGCTTTTTCTATTTTCCTCACCACTGTACCTTTCTAGCACTCTGTGAGCTGTTCTGGGTGAATGCAATTTATAAATGTCTGATTCAACAGAGTCAGTGTTGTGTCTGGCATCTTTGCTGCTAGCCGAAAGCCTGGGACTGAGTCGTTGTGGATGCTGTTCTGCAGAATGTTTCACAAAAACCATTGGATGCAGGGGACCTCGGAGGTCCTCTGGGCCAGTGTCCTGCCCGAAACAAGGCTTAGCACCAGCCAGGGAGCAGAGCAAGGCTTGGCTTTGTGGAAACCGTTTCTGTGAGAGTTCCCCCTGGTCCATCTCCAGGGGTAGAGTCGTGAGAGTAACCGAGGCTTTGGTGCGGTACCTGCTACTCCAGGCGCTGTCATAAGCGATTTTGTGACATTTGAAAAGAAAGCACAAAACTTGTGACAAAAAAAAACCAAACCCAAAAAACCCCCAAACCAAATAAAGTTCCAGTTGCAGCTGGTGATCCTTCAGAAGTGAGAACTTTTGGCACAGAACCCTGTTGGTTTTGTTTTTGTAGACCATGGCCGAGCCTCTTTACCCGTGCGCAGCAGCGTGCGCTCCTCTGACTGCTCTGCTTTTGCTGGGGCTTCAGCCTCCCTGCCTTTTCCCTGCAGTGAATATACCCCTTTTCCTAGAGCTGATTTAGGACAAAAATAAAGCATTGCATTTCCTATATGCCAAGTAATTTTGTGCAGCTTCAAGTTTAATCTTGACTTTTGAACACGCACCCGATCAAGGAGATCAATAAACCTTCTTATGGCTAGCAGCAATAAAGGACAGGGTGAGGGAGGAGAGCAGTAAATATCCCCGTGACCATACCTTTGAAGCAGTACGGTTGCTTTCCACTGGAAGTTTAATTTCTTCGTGTTTTCAGTTAAAAGCTTTTATTAATTTTAACTGAAGTAAATACATGGCTATACTTTGCTATTCAAATAAATCCTTTCTCAGCTCTGAGTCCTTGGAGTTTGAATCCTGTCCAGCCTTTTTCTGCCAATTCCGTGCTAAGTGCAAACCTGACACTCTTGCCAATAAATCCACCTTCATGCCATTTAAAGTCATCTGCTGGTTTTTCTCCGGAGCTAATCAAAGTTTGTGAGAAGACTTTTTTTAAAGGGAAAAAGCTCTAGAATTGGGGCTATTTAAATTAAGCACGTTAATTAAAAGCAGTTGCAGTGAACTATAAAATAGAGAAGTGGTACAAGTTGTTTGAAAGCCCACTTATTTTTATTCTCTCGTGAATAATTGGAGAGGAAGTTTTCTGGGGAGGAATTTGTTTTTTTCGTGCTGTTTTATGTGCTGCTCTTCTAATGCACTCTTTAGGCTCTCCTGAGCAGAGCAGAGCAGAGCCCAGCCACACTTTGTAAGTCGATTACATCCTGTTAAGCTCAAAGCAACGTTTTATTTTTACCTTGTTAGACAGCTGGGCTGATAAATGGGGGGGATAGCAGCACTCCAGGAGACAGCCGCAGCGTCTGCACAGGTTAATGGCCTCGTGCCGTTCAGGAGCAGCATTTCCAGTGTCTTTACGCCCTCATCCATACACGATCAGACACAAAATTATTAAAATATTAAGTCTCTGGAACATTTTTAATGGTGTGTTAGTGTCACGCTGTACAGTGTATTCCAGTAATTTTTCTTTTATTAAAATGTAGTAACAGTGTCCTTATCGTATGTATCTGTGGGTAGGACCCTGAAATACCCAGTGGCCACCTACGTTCTTCCAGGAAATTGGATTAATTGTCGAATGTTGGAATTTCTTCTAAAAAGCATGCTGCTCCTGCTGGTTAACACCACATATAGGGGTTTAAACGGTATTTCTGAGAATGATTTATTGGTCCAGCAGAGAAGTCTGGTGCTAAACCTTTCCCCTGGGATTTGCCTACATCAGGAAGCAGTGCAGGTGGCAGTCTGTTTCAGCGCAGAATGGATTTTTCCCCCCGTTCTTTCTGATAAATGAAGTGCTTATGTAAGGTGAGAGACTGAAAAAAATGAGAAGGCTGAAGCCCGTAGAGGATCCGTCTGAAAGCTCCCCACGTGGTAAATCTGATGTGGTTTCCGTACCCGCTCACCCCAGGCGTGGTGGGAGTCTCGGGGTGCGCCTGGGCCAGCCGTCCCGGGGACACCGCGCAGCGAAAGCTCCTGGTGGCAGCCAAGGGTTCGCGTTGAGAAACGTTCAGCATCACGTGCGGCACGGGAGGAGGTTCTGACTCCAGACTCATTCTGTCCATTGCTTGGTAATAAATCGTTCCCGTATCTTCATGGTAGGCATCCTTTATTCTTTGAGCTTGGGTCTCATGTTGTCATTCGATGCGTAATAGATAGGATCTGGGTTTGAAGCAGTGCTCAACAAATTGTCTGCTCTGAAGCGTTATTGTATGAGACCACTCCCTCTGGCTACCATTAATATCTATCCTCCTTCTCCCAAATGATTCATTTGGTGTCACTTAATGACAAACATTTGATGGTTTTCACTGCCAAATATTATATGTAAATCTCCTGACAGTGTCCTATTCTTAAATTATTGTAGCGCTTGATTAAATTATCCCTTTGAAGAGGGATCCAGGTTCACTAATAGTGTTTCCTGCAATGCACATCTCTGGAGAAAAGCGAGGTCTGACATTAATAGTCAGAACCAATTAGGCTTCTCCTTTTTTTCCTTCCTTCTCTCTGCAGCGTTCAGATGAATCGCAGTTTTCAGGCACGGTTCAAGCATTATATGTAAATCTCAGGGCTCTCTGCCTCCAGGGCTCTGCATTCCCACTGTCGGCTGGGAAAAATAATTCCCCTTTTGCAGTTGTGTCCAAGCAAAGTAAGATGACAAATCCACAAGTTAGATTTAAGAGAGGGGAAGAGCATTATTATTTATTCAGCATTGAATAAGGTTTTGTTCTAGGAGATAACTGCTGTGAGTTATATGAAAGCATCCCCGGGGTTAAAGCTTTCAAGCTCATGAAGTTGTTAGGATTCATTTGCACTTAAAAAAAAAAATTCAGGGGGTTGTTCTCAGTCACAGTTGTAAACACAGTGTAATGAAGCCTTGAGAAAGAAAATAAACAAAAGTTCCCCAACGAGCGTAAATAACTTCTTTCAGATAAAGTTCGTGATAGGCTTGTTGAACCCTCTGATGAAACTGCAATAGAATGAAGAAGTCCTTTTGAATCAGAAGAAAACCATAGATCTTTTCCTTTTGGAGGACTGAGACATTCTCCCTGCGGTAGGAGAGAGGTGCAGATACAAAGGTTGTCCTTTGGAGTGTTGCTCCGTTCCCTGTGCAGCATTTGTTTGCAATATTCTTTGCTGTAATGGCATAGTAGTGCTCCACCGTGGAGAACAGACGCTAGAGCTATAACCACTGCTACGTCTGCAAAGCAATCGAATCTTCAGTGTACAGTAACAGAAGTCTCCAGGTTGGTTTTTTTTTTTTAAAGAGCCATTATAATGAAGCCTGAAGTCTCTTGTCGTTCGCCTTTTCACCTTCCAAGTTTCCCACCCCTCATTATATCAGTGTTTGATTTAATACCCACCAGAATCAATTCACAGCCATCCAGCATCCCTGCCCTGTCGCTATTCTAATAAACCTTTAAATGCATCCAAATCCTTCTGAAGGTTTTCAGACAACACAGCAGATTGTACTTTGCTTGCTGTCAAATTGAAGTGATTCGTTTATTTCTAAATGCCAAGCTCCTGAGAAATAAAGCAGCGTGGGAAAGGCAGCCACCCGCCTTTTTTAACTTGGTTTTAATGGCTTGCAGCGCTAATGGCCAGAACGGTAATTGGGTGGGAGAACTTTGAGCTGCTCCATATATCAACTGGTGGAATATTAATANTGATTTTTAGGCACTTTGGATGTTTCTGTGGCAGTTAATGGTGTTCTCGCTTCAAGCCTATGCAGGACTGTCACCGTGACATGACATCGGTGACACTGGCCCCCTCTGCCATGCAGTGGTTGCCCATTAGCCAACAGCTGTGCCACGGGGTGAGTGTACGCGAGCATAGAAGGAAAAGGGAGAATTAATTTGAATTATCTCTTCTAATTAATTCATGAGAAAATTGTGTGTTTAACAAGAAAAATCCTGTTCCATCTGCTGGTTACAGCGATCCCAACAACAGGTCAAGAAATCCCAGTACAAGAACCTGGACTTCAGTGGATGTCCTCACTGACAGCTTATTATCCCGCGAGCGTCAGTAATTATAGGATGAAGTTCTGGAAGGACTCTCATCCTCTCATGAAGTGTAAGAGTTCTGTCAAGAAGCCTAAGCTGAGACAAAGGAAAACCAAGGAGCAGTTTTACTTACAAAGTTACAGAGAAGGAGGTTAATCGCTGTGTGCAATTACAATCCAAGTTAGAGTAAGTCGGTCTGAACTCAGCCACCAAATTGCAGTTTGCAGAAGGTACCAAACCATGGCTATAAAAGCGAGAGAGGAGTTGAAGAAATTCAGAAGTTATTTCCAGACCTGGACATTTGGTAAGAACGAAGGCAAGTAAAGATAACTGGAAAAGTCTATATTCTTTAATACATCTGCCAAAGTCACTGCGAGGGATTAAAAGAAACAGTATTTGGATCCTCATCCCAGGTTAAATTCGCTGGGGAGCTTTTTCCCTCCCTCCTCTTTGCTCTTGCACACCTGGTTGCATCCCCCAGGCACAGACCCTGCACAGGGACACAAGGCACAAGCTGAAGGTGCCCATGTGGACTGCATCGGGGGCTGGCTGTTCAGGTAGAAAGCAGAAAAAAAAAAAATCCCTCATTGTTATTTGCTGTACTGTAGCCTGTAAAAAATCTCCGTCTCTGCAAAGAATAGCAGTACCTAATGCTCAGCAGAGATTACTGACTGAATAGTGACTGGTCATGGATGGCCACAGAGTGATTTCTTTCCTGAAGACTTTAGAATTATTTTGTTTGCTTTAGGTTTTCCTCGCTCACACAGGTTTTCTACCTGTAGCACTGGTTATTGACTAATGTTATAGACAGTGTGGGAAAAGTAATTAAGACAAGCAGGTCTGGAAGTGTTTTCAGGGAATTCAGATAGAGAAAGACTGAAATGTACTTGGAGAAACAGCCTTGAAAATGCAATAGCAGCTTGTTTTTCGGATGTGCCGTGGCAGACAGCATCGTTTGTTGTCCTTCTGGCTGTATCCCCCTCCTGTCTGCGTGCAGCAGTCCCTTCCAGCAAAATCCCTTTGAGTCATTCAACAAATAAGAAACTTCAGGGGAAAAAAATTAGAATTTTACAAAAAAAAAAA
>VZTO01019376.1:1084-30474 GCA_013400615.1 Syrrhaptes paradoxus | reverse complement strand
TGCCTGTGCCAGTCGATCATCGCAGGTACAGTGCTTGTTAAATGAAGTCTGCTGCGCTGCTCGCGAGACCTGGTTGTCTTCTGTTGTTTGTCAGATACAGCCNACTGGGAAAGGAGGGTGGGGAGAGCCCAGGTAACTCTGCAAACTGCTGTTGAGAGACGCTGCCTGTGCCAGTCGATCATCGCGGGTATAGTGCTTGTTAAATGGAAGTCTCCTGCGCTGCTCGCGAGACCTGGTCGTCTTCTGTTGTTTGTCAGAAGCAGCAGAGGGAAAATTATCATAGAACAGAAAGAAATCTTCCTTTGGAAAATGTGTAATTGTTTTCACTCCCAAACTAGGGTTCAGAGACACCCTTTTGAAAGGATAGCCACTCCTTTCCAAGTGTACAGCTGGACGGCTCCGCAGGCAGAACACGCCATGGACTGTGTCCGGGCAGAAGACGCGTACACTTCCAGACTGGGCTATGAAGAGCACATACCTGGACAGGTACTGGTCTCGCTGGCGGGAGCTGCTGCACTGGGAACTGGTTAACGTGTAACAGGTAGACCTCGGGTGTTAGTGGAAGAGTTCTGCTCCTCGAGGAAAGACTTGCAGAGTCCTTGTTCTTGACGGTGCCCTTGGCTACAGGGGCTGTGCCACTCAGGCTGCAGCTACCTGAGCACGTAAAGAGGAGCAAATTCTGCTCGTGTGTTTATAAATCCAGTGTCCCTGCTCTGACGGGCACCACTGCACAGAAGGCAGGGCACTCCTCTGTGCCAGTCAGGCCTGGAGTGGCTCTTGTGTCTCTGACCAAACTATTCCAAGTGCTTCAGTTTGGGCATCCTAGCATAAAATCCTGCAGGCTGAGTGTGGGGCAGGGCTGGAACAGCCACCCATGGGCAGCTGTGTGCCTGCGGTGTGACCACATTGCGGTGTGTTGGCTGATGAAACCTGTGCTACCCTCCTCCAGAGCCATTGAACTGCCCTGTGAGCTCTGGGCTAGTGTGAGATCTGTCCCAGACCGCTGGGGAATAAAGTCCCCTCTCGAGGAGGACAGCCTGAATTCTTGCCCCTTCCCCTCCCTTCTCTCACAAAATGCCTCATAAAGCAGAACCGCTGACCTGCCAGCCCCTTCCCACAAGGCTTTAACTCTTTCAGACCAGAGACTGGAACGAGGAGCTGCAGACCACGCGAGAGCTGCCGCGCAAGAACCTGCCCGAGAGGCTGCTGAGGGAACGAGCCATTTTCAAGGTACCTTTGGGTGTGCAGGCAGCTCCTCACGCAGTCCCCTCTCTGCTGCCCGTGTCACATCTGGACACTTCACCTGGGCCACCCTTTAGAGGCTGCAAGAGGAGGATGGATCCCCGTTTGTAGGCTAAGGGGTCTTGTTCTCTTGCATGGCTGCCGTCTGCTCCCATTCCCGTGGGAAGAATTGTGCTCCTTGGCCCCGAGTCTCTCTCCTCTTACTCCTCTGCTGTTCTGTCTGATTGACCTCCTTGGGTGGGTGGGAGGAACAGGGGGAGGGGGGACACACACCTAACCCTCCTCTGCAGAGAGCTAAGGAGTCTGTGCCGTGCTGGTCCCTGATGTTCTGGCTCCTGGAGCCTGTATCCCAGCCCCTAGCTGGGCTCGCAGAAGGAGAAGCTTGCTGGGGACTTCTGGGAGGAAAGGAGTGAAGGAGAGAGCTGCAGGGAGCTTTGAGAGCGAGGGGCTGGGAGAGCAGGAGCCCTTCCTTACCCGGCTTTCTCTGCACCTACCTGCAGGTTCACAGCGACTTCACCGCAGCAGCAACCAGAGGTGCTATGGCTGTCATCGATGGCAACGTCATGGCCATCAACCCCAGCGAGGAGACCAAGATGCAGATGTTCATCTGGAACAACATCTTCTTCAGCCTGGGCTTTGACGTCCGTGACCACTACAAGGACTTTGGCGGAGATGTTGCTGCTTACGTCGCTCCTACCAATGACCTCAATGGTGTGCGGACCTACAATGCTGTGGATGTAGAGGGGCTGTACACGCTGGGGACGGTGGTGGTGGATTACAGAGGTTACAGGGTGACAGCTCAGTCTATTATTCCTGGCATCTTGGAACGGGAGCAGGAGCAGAGCGTCATCTATGGGTCAATAGACTTTGGCAAGACAGTTGTCTCGCACCCCAAGTACCTGGAGCTGCTGGAGAAGACCAGCAGGCCGCTTAAAATCCAGAAGCACAAAGTCCTCAACGACAAGAACGAGGAGGTGGAGCTGTGCTCCTCGGTGGAGTGCAAAGGCATTATTGGCAACGACGGGCGTCACTACATCCTGGACCTGCTCCGCACTTTCCCTCCGGATCTAAACTTCCTGCCTGTAGAAGGGGAGGAGATGCCAGAGGAATGTAAGAAAATGGGGTTCCCCAAGCAGCACAGACACAAGCTTTGCTGTCTCCGGCAGGAGCTTGTTGATGCCTTTGTAGAACACAGGTGAGCTGAGCTCCCCCCTTCCTCCGCGTTGGTCATGGTCCAAGTCAGGACCACGCTGCGTCATCCCAGGGACGTCACACAGTCCCAGAAGTGGGCAGCTATTGTAGGAACTTAATTAATGAGAGTTGAAAACAGTAGGGATTCTGACAGGGTTACAGGGAGCCAGGGAAAGAGGTGGGTTTGTTTTTTTAGTTTCCAGATCTGTTTTTATTGTTTTCTGCCTGACCTCCTTCCCTGCAGATACCCTGTGCACCTGATGGCTAGGGAATGAGAAGGATTTATGCTTCATTTTAAGGCTCTCCTTGAATGCTACCTTTTTTTCCCTAAAGGCTGAAAAAAATTACCTATGGGAACTCCTGTAGGCACTTTTGTGGCGGGATGTGTTGGCGTTTGAGCTCGCTCAGTGCTGGCGAGGAAGTGGGAGCTCCGGGAGCAGGACAAGTCGAGGTCGTGTGGTGTGGCCGCGTGGTGCTGGTGTGATGTTAGTGCTCCTGCTTCCAACGTGAAGGGCTGCAGGTGCTCTGCTATCGCAGATGGTCAGAGCCTGTGCTTCGCTTGCTGGCAAGACAAACCCTCCAGTTGCTGATGGAGGAGCCCAGCCCGCTGAGCAACCAGTTCTGCAGCCAGCACCCTCCCAGCGCACCCTTCCCGGTCCTGCCCGTGCCTGCAGGCAGGCTTTGCTGCTCCCCGGGAGAGCGTCCAGACCAGCAGCCTGCAGGACCGTGGCCGTAGGGTGCTGCTGCTCCTCCTGGGCTAGCAGGGGCTGGTCTCTCTGTGCTGAGGTCTCCTGGAGGAATTGCTGCTGGTTTGTGTTTGACTGGTCCAGCACATCTGGCAGCGAGAGGCATCTCGAGCTGTGTGCTGATGCTGCGTGTGGAAAGCAGTTCGTAACCACTGCAGGGAGATTGGTTTCCCATTGTGATGGGAAATTAAAACCCACTTTTTTTTTTTTTTTTTAGCTATTTTGATAAGCTAATGTGCCCTCCTTTGATTTTTGGAAGGCTCATGGGAAGAGGGTGTACGCCCTGCTTTCCCCCAGGGAAACTGTGCTCTGTAAGGGTAACTGTGGGGTTTTTCCTCGCAGAGCGGTGGTGATCCTCTTGGACTCTCCTGCTGTGCTGAGTTCCTCTTTTCCTTTCCTGTAGGTATCTCTTGTTCATGAAGCTGGCCGCACTGCAGCTGATGCAGCAGAAAGCCAACAAACAGGAGAGCTCGGGTGCGCTGGAAAACGGCGCGTCTCCGGAGAACGGCACTGCAGAGAGCGAGAAGTCTGAGTCAGAGGATGGTAAAATAGACGATAACGTGACGGGACTTGATCAGGTGAAAGAGCTGGCGGAGACCATCGCCTCTGATGAAGGAACAGGTATTTCATCCTCGCACCAGCAGCAGCCCCGGCCTCCCGCCCTGGGTGGTGGGCTGTGTCCCTGGGGGGAGCGATGCCAGGCTGGGGGTGGCCGGGGCGGTTGTTTGCTGTTCAGCAGGACAAGCACTGGCTGCATGTGTCACTGCTGTCGTAGCTCGGTGCGTGGAGCTGTTCATGCGCAGTCCCAGGCTGGGATTCCTGAGTATCTGTGGCTGGGGAGTGGGAGGGGGGGTCCATGGGCTTTCTGGGTCATGTTATGTGCTGTTGGTCAGACTTTCCATGTGCTCTTCCCACTTTGCAGTCATCCTTTCCAAATCCCTTACAATTGATTGTTTTTATAATTGATTTCTGCAGGACGTGCCATCACTGCTGCTTTTAGCAGCAAAACCCTTAAATTGATAGCTAGGCTTGTCATTTTCTGAAATTAACATTCATTTGTATTCTGTTTTCCTTCCTGCTCCAGTGGATCCCAAAAGCAGAGAAGTGATTCGAAACGCTTGCAAGGCTGTAGGCTCCATTAGTGACACGTCGTTTGACATTCGGTTTAACCCGGATATTTTCTCACCAGGTACGTGTACAAAGCGCTGGTTGTAGTCCTCCTTCAGGGGATCACTGTGTCCACAAAAAATTGTGTTCTGTAGCCAAGAATATTGCTGGCTTTTGGCTAGCCGGGCTGGTGCAGGGTTCTCCATGAAGCACAAAGAGACAGAAAAGAGAAAGAAGCGTCATTGATGGCGATGCTCGAACTGCCAAAAGCGGGCAGTAAGCTGTCTCCCGCCGCTACGCTCGAGGGAGGTCTGCAGATCGCTGCCAAGAATCTTCTTGTGATTCTCCAGCATCCGAGCTGCTAGGCCACATGAAAAGAAGCAGAGGGAGGGGAAAAAATTAAATTTGATCCTAATGTAGTAGTTTACACAAAAAACAGCAGTTGTAGTCAAACGGCCGCTGCAGTTGGATCCTGCGTGAAGGGCAGGGTTTGTTTTGGTGACATTATGGTAAGCAGGTCGCAGTGCCCTTGCAAAGACGTGCATCAGTCCCAGGCAGTGTGTGCAGCATTCCATATCTGGAATTGGTATTTTTTTATTTGGAAACACAGCAGAACCTCCCAGAGTGTTTATGGGGGTGAATACCAAGGCTGTGTGCATGCAAATTGCGGGGGAGCAGCCATGAAGTTGAATTTAGCTTGGAATAAATGTCAGAGGGAACATGTGTTTTGAAATGCCCAAACATCTTCTGAGGCTTGTAAGGATGAGTGTTCTGGCACTGACTTTGCAGCTAGAACTTAAAACTTTATTTTAATTCTGGTGTGCAAAAGCAAAAGGCTCTGAGTTTCTAGCACTTGCAGTATTGACCCATCTGCTGAAACATTCCCACTCCAGTCTAGCCAGGTGGCTCTTGTGCACTGGAAGTGGACACTGCACTTTGCAATAGGTAGGGTGGACTAGGTAAAGAGCAGGATTTTGGCTTTTCAAAGCTGTGTTAAGAAAGAATGTGTGGGCAGGAGCAGCACAGCCACTAACCAGGCAGAGCAGCTAATGCTCTTTCCATAGAAACATGTTGTGGATAAGTGTTGAACTTGTTTTTTCTTTGAGCTGATGTGTGTTATGTTTTTTCTCTTTGACTCTCCTAGGTGTTCGTTTTCCCGAGTCTAGCAAAGAGGAGGTGCAAGATCAGAAGCAGTTGCTGAAGGATGCTGCCGCGTTCTTGCTGTCGTGCCAGATCCCGGGTTTGGTAAGGAACTGGGGACCAGTGGTGATGTCCTCTGACAGCTTGCCTCCAGCCTGGCTGCTCTGAGCCAGCGCTGACGCCGGGGTACACCAGCCTCGCCTCCCAGGCGGGTGCTGTGTTCACTGCCGAGCGCTGGCACCGCGGCGAGGTGCGGTGAACAGCACAGGCAGCTCTGGTGCAGGCACAAGAGGGGTTTTCCATTTCCCGTCTTGCATCGTGGCACAATTTTCCCACCTCGCTCCAACAAAGACTTTTTGGCACTTGTAATTAACAGCTATTGCTGAGGGTTTGGGACAAGAAAGCACACAAGTTGTCCTCCCTAGCCCTGGGCGTCCTGCGGACTTACTGCATTATCCGACCCTGACTGTGACTCAATTGGTGACTAATAATTTGGAGTGAACTGGGAAATCTTTCTTACTAATATCTATTGTGTTTTGGATGCTTACCGTGCATCTGGCTGATAAGAAATACCAGCTTTTTCTTTCTCAGGACACTCTCTAAATTGACTGCTAACACATGTTACAGCAGGCACTGTAATGAGGAGGGAGGAATCGATGATTTCCACTCCAAGAGGCTCAGGAGTTGCTGGTGTTATGTAGGAGGGGATTTTCCTTGCTGGAGAGCTGCTTCTGAACTCTCAATCCACCACTTGTGTAGTCAGCCGTAACCTTTAAGACCAGCTATTCAGTCTTTAAATAGAAAAGGAGGGGGAGAGAATCAGAGAAGGGCTTGGTGCCTGTTGTTTTACAAGATAGTCGATGGATATAAACCCAAAACGCTGCACAAGCCTGTGCGAGGGCAGGTAACAAGCCAGCTGCTGTGAGCCGGCAATCTTCTGTACGCTGAGTAGCAGAGGAGCCGGTGTCACTCTGTGACGTGGATTAAGTGACTCTTTATCAGCACTGCAACACAACATGCAAATGCCATTTCCTCTTATCAGCTGAGTGTGTACAGCTCCGCGCAGTCCTTTAATTGGAAATGGTTTCAGTTAGTGACTGTAGGCCCATAAAGAAGGGTTAGCCCACGAGTTCCCCAAGCATTAGTTAAATCAGCCAGTTAAATCAGGGGAAAGCGGTTCTTGTTGCCAGAGCCACAGGAGTCCTCTGGGTCCCTGCTCTGCTCCCGAGTTCCCCTGTGGCTTTGGGCGAACGGCTGGAAGCTGTGTGCTGAGTGATGCTGGAGGATGCTGAGTGATGCTGGAGGATGCTGAGAGGATGCTGCAGCCCTGGCTCTGGCTGGTCCGTGCTCTGTGCTTGCCAGTTCTTGCTGCGCTTGTGACTTAAACGTCATCCCTGGAAGTTGCCTTCTCTGTCATCAGGCAACGCCTTTTTCCCTCTCCAGTCTTTATGTTATTTTTTCAATTGAAATTCTTCCCTTTGCTGTCAATAACCAAAGTTTGTACGTACCCTGCAGGTCAAAGACTGTCTGGATCACACGGTGCTGCCGATGGACGGGGCTACCTTAGCCGAGGCCATGCACCAGCGGGGCATCAACATGCGTTATCTGGGCAAAGTGATCAACTTCATCACCAAGACCCCTGGCCGTGCTCAGCTGGATCACATTTTTGTAAGTATCGGGCTTCACTTCAGACTGTTGGTTAAAACCACCTCTGGCAGAATTTGCCCTGTACAGGTTCCAACTTGGCCAGTTGTTTTCTCTGTGTAAAAACAAACAGCTTCCAAAACAGAGGAGGAGGAGGAGGGAGAAGGACCCATAAGTGGTGCATGGGAGGCTTTGCTCCCACATCCTTAATGGCTTCCACAGCGTTAGGGACGTCGAGTGGCCTTTGAGATAGAGAAGTGCTTCAGGGATTCCCAAGCATAACAGCAGATGACGCAGCTGGATTTTAAGCTTTGCATTTTTTTATGCTTCTAAGATCCATCAGGGCTTTGAACCCAACTGGAGAGTGCTGTGAGCACGGCTGCACAGAGGCACACACGGGGCGGGTGCTGCGGTGGCTCCTAGAAGCCCAGGTAGAGCTGAGCCACAGGTGGTGGTGTGTGGGCACCGTGCAGGGGTCTGCAGGGGGGCTTCCCTGGCCCCGGGAGTGCTGTCAAAGGTCTGTGCTGCAGGGGAAGGGCTGCAGAATGTGTCTTGTGCAGATCTGGATAAAAGCCCCCTTCAAAAGCGAGCGTATTTTCCATTGTTACTGCCGACTGACTCTGAGCCTCTCTTCTCTGTTCCTCTGGGTAGAAAATAGGAATCAGTGAATTGATCACTCGATCGGCTAAACACATCTTCAAGACGTACCTCCAGGTATGACCTGCCGTCTGACCTCCTGCCTTGCTGTCCTCTCTCATGACTTTTTCCCCAAATAGACGCGGTTTGAGTGTCTCTGCTCATTAGGCAGCTCGTGGGGGTTGCCTGGTAACGGGAAGGACGATCTCATTAGTGCTGGAATAGGTGCAGACCTGCGCAAGGGAAAACAAGTTCCCACTTGAAGCAGCTTTCCCGGAGAGGGATCGTTCACGCTCTTCCCCAGATTCTCACTCATTATGTTGAAGGCTTTTACAAGTGAAATCACAGCTTGTTTTCCTTGTAACAGCTTTGCCCCTTGAACAGTGTTGCTTTTGCCCTTCTGAGAAGCTTTTCTCATGCCGTAAACATTAGTGCATCCCAATACCTGTCTGTGCATAGCATAGCCATGCACCTGGCTGTGTTCCAGCAGCAGCATCTTCACACCCTCCAGCTTCCCTGTCCCAGGTCGCAGCCCCCACTGTGTATTTGTGTCTATAGGTATGTGCTTATATCCACATAATCCTGTCTGTGCCACTTCCACTTGCAAATATTGCCTTCTCTTCCCTCTCCTGGAAGGTTTTCCTGGTTCTGGTAGGGCTGGGTTTGCGTGGGGCTCAGTGCCTGCGTGGTGGCAGGTGTCTTCCAGGACTGATGTTGGTGTCTCGCTGCAGGGCGTGGAGCTGTCGGGTTTGTCAGCAGCCATCAGCCACTTCCTCAACTGCTTTCTGAGCTCCTTTCCAAATCCCATCGCCCATCTTCCAGCTGATGAGCTGGTCTCCAAGAAAAAGAACAAGAAAAGGAAAAACAGGAACCTTGGAAACGCTGATAACACGGCATGGGCCAGCATGACCCCTCAGGAGCTCTGGAAGAATATTTGTTCGGAAGCAAAGAACTACTTCGATTACAGCCTGGAATGGTAAGCCGAGCAAACTGCCCTCGACTCTCACCCCGTGTCTGTAACTTTCTCTTTCATAGGACCTGCCTTTGTGACGTGTTTTTTGTTTGAATATCAGTTTGTACTCTTGAGGGGAGTTTTCCGGGCTTATAAAGGAAAGAAATTGGGCAAAGAGCAGCAGGGGGAAGTGTAACTGAAATTTGAAGTGAAATGACACTGATGAGGCCAAGGCAGGTGGTCGGAGCTGTGCGGGGACCCTGCCCCAGGTACCCCACCCCGGAGCGTGGCGCGGGGCAGGACCTGACCGAGAGCTGACGCCTGGTTCTGCTTTTTGCAGTGAGAACGCCGACCAAGCGGCTGAAGTGTATAATCTACAGAAAATCACCCTGCTCCGTGAAATCTCCCTCAAAACTGGAGTCCAAGTAAGATCCCCATCTTCCCTCCCTTCCCCATCGCGCTCTCTGCTGAGAAGCACGAAGAGTGACCGCAGGCTGTGCTGGGGGGACAGCCTTCCTGGGGCATACGGGCTCCAGCCCTGGGGGAAGAGATTTCTAACCCAGTTCCCTGTTGGGGTGAACTTGCTGTGCACCTCCCTAGCGTGATAGCCAGCCTGAGCACAGCCCCTGTAGCTCGCTGTCTGACGGACCAAACCCGCAGCCTGAATTCATGCAAACGCCCGCTCCCCACCCACGGACAAGCAGCTCTTTGGCTGAGCAGAGCTGGGCTTCGGGGTTGGCCTTCCTGGCAGCACAGGGGGTTTCCTTCCCGGCAGCTCTGCCGTGGGGTGCGGGAGTGTGGCTGGATGGGGTTCCCCTCGGGGGTCCAGGACTGGCACAGCCACGCCTTGGCACTCTGGTGTGATCTAGCCGTGCACACCTGGTCGTGTGCTCCTACGCGTGACCTTCTGCCAAAACTCTGTCCCTGCGTGGGGACACGGGAGATGTCCCCAGGTGGGGACACGGGAGATGTTTTTGCTGAGTCCATGTGCAGAGCCCAAGGCTCACTTCCCCTCTTCTCCTGACGGGCACTTACGAAGGCGGTGATTGTCACCTCTGGTCTTTTTGGTTCCTGCAGATACTGCTGAAGGAGTACAACTTCGACAACAGGCACAAGCCCACCTTCACAGAAGAGGATATTCTCAACATCTTCCCTGTAGTGAAGCATGTGAACCCCAAAGCCTCCGACGCTTTCCACTTCTTCCAGAGCGGGCAAGCAAAGGTTCAGCAAGGTACAGACCCAGCGTGCTTCTGCCTCCTGGGGCGACCACTGGTCAAAGGCTGAGCAGCCTGGTCCGCTGCTCTCCCCCAGTATACCCCCACCCACCCAGTTTGGTGGAGGATGGTGGTCTCCAAGCCCATCTGAACCACACGCCTGCTGTACAGTTACCACCATGAACAGGGCTGTGTGCAGGGCAGCGGTGTCCTTCTCCGAGGCGATAGCCCTCGCCCAGGGCGGTGTTTTCTCTTCGCGAGCAGCGCTCCCCTCCAGCAGCGTGGGGGTTATTTAACATGCATACAGACAGGAATGTAACTTCTTTCAGGTTTCTTGAAGGAGGGCTGCGAGCTCATCAATGAAGCCTTAAACTTGTTCAACAATGTGTATGGTGCTATGCATGTAGAGATCTGTGCCTGCCTGAGGCTGCTAGCTCGTCTCAACTATATCATGGGAGACTATTCAGAGGTAGGCAAGGGCTCGGCTGGGCTCTGTTCAGTCCTTCCCCGTGCTCGCTCGCTCGTGTGCACGGCACTGTGTGACTTGCTCTTGGGTCTTGTGTTCTGTTTTCAGGCCTTAAGCAATCAGCAGAAAGCGGTGCTAATGAGTGAGAGGGTCCTGGGCATCGAGCATCCCAACACGATCCAAGAATACGTAAGTACAGGGCGCTGGGGGAGAAGCAGCACCTCGTGTGTCCCCGGAGTCTGCGAGCCTTAATTCCTGTCTGCCTCTAGAAAACAGCTGCAGTTCTCTTTTCTTCTGCCCTGTTCTTCCCCCAATCCTCCATTTTCATTATAAGCTTTATATCTTACAGCTTCGTAAAGCAAATACCAAAGTGTTTGCATTATAAATGACCTGCATCCTCAGTATTTGTCCTTAGTTTAGAGTTGTGGGGGTTTGTCTGATGAATGTTTATTTACACTCATTCATTCTGCTGGCTTTTGCCTAAAAGAGCAAGAATCCCCCCCAAGTGCAATCAGAACATCGGGTACACACAGGTCCGTTTTGAAATGCTCCTTGAGAAACCAAAATGAAACACTGCAGCTTCCTCAGCACTGTCGTACGTGGTACCTCAGTGGAGCTGTGACTCCAGCAGGCTTGGACCGCTCTGGTTGAAATCCTTTTTAACCATCACGGAAGATCTTTTATTTGTGTGCAGCTGAGGAGAGACGAGCTGGTTTCTCAGGGCGGTGTGTACAAACCCTCAGTGCTGGGTCCCTTCTGTTGCAGATGCACCTGGCTTTGTACTGCTTTGCCAACAGCCAGCTCTCGACAGCGCTGAACTTGCTGTACCGCGCACGCTACCTCATGCTGCTGGTGTTCGGGGAGGATCACCCGGAAATGGCACTCTTGGATGTGAGTTGAGTTCTGGTCTCAAAGGAACCTCTTGCCCTTTACCGTGCCCACGTTGGTGGTTTCTGGAAACGCGTCCAGGTGCTGCTGCGCTCCCTGGGTGCCGCTGGTTGGTGCGTTCGGTGAACGGCACAGGGGGGGTTTGGCTCTTCAGCCTCCCGCGGCTGGAGCTCTGTACGGGGACGCTGCAGACGTGGGTCCAAGAGCCAGTGCTCCTTGGGTGGATTCCTTAGTGTAGCCTGTTCTTGTTGCCTTGGCATAAAGTGGAGAGGGTTCCTCATCTCTCTCATCTGGCTTGTTTGCACTGAGCTCCCGGGGGGAGAGGGGTCTCCTGGCCTGTGGTCCATCTGTAGGGATCCCCGCCGGGGCCTGGGGGCTGCTGCAGCCTTTGGCAGGGACGTACCACGGAGCAATAAACGCGCAGTTTGAATTTGCCTTTCTGAGTGCCTGCTTGGCTTCTTCGTGCAGAACAACATCGGCTTGGTGCTCCACGGGGTCATGGAGTACGACCTGTCCCTCCGGTTCCTGGAGAACGCGCTGGCCATCAGCTCCAAGTACCACGGCTCCAAGTCTCTGAAAGTTGCACTAAGGTGAGGCGGGGCAGAGGGCTGGGTCACCGGCCTGTTAAAGAGAGCGGGTGGACTCGCTGTGCGCTTCCACGGAGGGGTCTGATCCGGCTGGATCCTGGTGAATGTAGATTTGGGCTCGGCACAGCCTCCTCGGGACTGCTGGGCTGTGGAGCCAAGGTCATGGGGCAGCCTCTGAGTTTGTCTCAAGGAGAGAGATCCCTTGTTACTTGTGGGAGCTGCTGTAGTGCTGGTTGCCCCAAAAATCTGAAGATTTCGTGGACTCTGAGTAGAGAAACATATGTGGCAAGTGCAGGTTGGAGAGCAAGGCTGGGAGCCTGGGGTGGGACGTAAACGAGTATTTAATTGTGTCAGCCCTCGGAGAGCCAACTTTGAGCAGCGTGCAGCTTGCTTTTGTCCTTCACCATAGAGCCTTGTGTTTGAACAGAATACCGAGCAGCTTCCTGGTGTTTCCAAGGGAGCTCCGAGCGGTCGGCGCCCTCAGGATCTGCTCCGAGTGCCGCTGCTCGGCATTGCCGTACGCACCGTCCTTGGCGGCAGAGCTGGCTCAGCCGAGCAGTGGCCCGCTCCTGCTACCGCCACATTGCAGCCCATCTGGTCTTCGTCAGGGGGAAAATAAATCTTACTGAGCACCCACAAGAGTCTGATTTGTCTTCCAGCAGTTGATGGATCTGCGTTCTGCAGAAAGCATCTTGCCTTCCCCTAGTAGCGCTGAGATGCTTGATGAGGTTCATCACCTCCCACAGTCGTACTGCCAACAAGAGAAATCTTCTTTTATTCCCGAAGCGCTCCGGAAGCGGGGTCCCAGCCAAGTCAGCTCTCCCAGCTGGGAGAGCCCAGGTGACTTGGGTCCCAGCTCTGCCGCTGTTTTGCTGGTTGTTTCTGCTGAAAGATGTTTTTACTTGTGGCTGTGAATAATCAACAAGGTTATTAATCAAACAGACCCTTTTTGAAGGGCGAGGGCTTATGGCTGCTTCCTCCTTCTCCAGTTCACAGTGGGGAGAAGGCAGCTGCCCGGCTGTGCTGTATTCAGCGTCCAGCATCCGCCTCCTTTGGTATTAAGCCTTCGACCCTAACAGTTATGTTAAAGTCCTGCCCGCTGTCCTGCAGAAACGTTTCTTTTTCCTGAAAGTGCCTCTAAACCCTTCTCCCTCCCCCAGCCACCACTTGGTAGCCCGAGTGTACGAGAGCAAAGCAGAGTTCCGGTCAGCGCTGCAGCACGAGAAGGAAGGCTACACCATCTACAAGAACCAGGTACGGAGCGAGCGGGGCACGACGCTGCCTTCTGTCGTCACTTTGCTGCCAGGACCGAGCAGCACCCCTGCAAACAGCGTCCCGGAGCCTGGGGAGCCCTTCCAACAACCAGCCCGGGCAGATGGCAGCAGTTCTTCTTTCTGGGGCCGGGGCAGAGCTGCTGCCCCATACAGTAATTGCCCCTTTCGTGCCAAAAGTCTTTGACTGGCCGCCTGCAAGGTTGTCCTCGCTGCACCCGTCACTGGACAGACGCTGGTGCTGGTGTCCCGGCCCCGTGTTCGGGCAGCACCGGAGGAGCCGGTCTGTCCTTTCCTCTTTTCGCACCACCCGCCTTGTGAGTGCCAGATCCACCCGAGTGCGGTAGCTGAGCTGTTCCATGGGTGAGACCATCTCCCGCTCGCAGCCTGTGCCGCACAGTGAAACTCGGCGTCGGCCGGGGTCTGTCTGAACACGTCTGCAGCCGTACCCGGTGATCCGGCACCGCCTCGCCGGCTGAGAGCACGGCCCGGCGGAGGGAATGCCGCTCGCCCTGCCAGCGTGCTCCTACTTGATGGCAATGTGTAATGTTGATAATAAGGCTCCTAGAGGAATTTTTGTTTGGTTGGTTTTTTGAATGCCAAGGCGGGTGGAATCCAGTTCTGAGTTTCTAGAAGGATGTTGAGCCAGCAGAGAGCAGGACTCCTGTTCTGATGTGTGATGTCATACCTCTTCAATATTTTTTTTTTTCCCCCTTTTCTGGTTAGCTTGGAGAACACCATGAAAAGACCAAAGAGAGCTCCGAGTACTTGAAATACCTGACTCAGCAAGCAGTCGCTCTTCAACGCACAATGAACGAGATTTACAAGAACGGCTCCAACGCCAACATCATGCCGCTGAAGGTAACCTTGTGCAATGAGAGCACTTGTCGCGACGGCAGAGATCTGTGTGTAGCTGCTCCTGAAGGATGTGTCAGTGTTTGTGTGCTGACGGTGCCGGTGCGGGAGGGTCGCGGCTGTGCCGGCTGCAGACCCCTGACGGGCCCGAGGTCCCTGCACAGGCAGAGGTTGGGACACACGTAGCCCCGTGTAACTGACACCAGCTGGTTGAGCTCTCCGTGTCCGAGCAGAGCGGTTCTGGGCTCTGGCTCTCTCCTGAGCTCGGGCTGTTGAGCGCTGGGCAGCCCGGAGCCGGGGACACCTACACCAAACCCGCCCCTCTGCTGACTCACCGCCGCGGGCACGTTGCTCAATCCAAAAGTGCTTCAGTTTCCTCATCGTAAAAAATGCCGTCATCCTTCACCGGGTGCTTTGTTCTCCTTCCAAGGATTTTGTGGCGTGGGGTGGCTGGGCAGCGGAGCGGAGCGGGGGGCCCTGCCCTGCTGTAGGTGGAGCAGGAGCCGATTGTCCCTCTGGGGCCAAACCCAGCCGCTCTTATCTGCCCGCGCACCCGGCAGCCGCGCCCGGGGGGTATCACCAACCTGCACGACGGCCGCTCTCCCTGCCCGGCTGCACACCAGCGGGTTGGGGAGGCGGCTTCCAGGCGCTGAGGCTCCGTCCCAGCGACAGGACAGACAGGAGAGGCTCTGGGCTCTCCCTGCAGAGAGCTGGGGACNACCCGCCCCTCTGCTGACTCACCGCCGCGGGCACGTTGCTCAATCCAAAAGTGCTTCAGTTTCCTCATCGTAAAAAATGCCGTCATCCTTCACCGGGTGCTTTGTTCTCCTTCCAAGGATTTTGTGGCGTGGGGTGGCTGGGCAGCGGAGCGGAGCGGGGGGCCCTGCCCTGCTGTAGGTGGAGCAGGAGCCGATTGTCCCTCTGGGGCCAAACCCAGCCGCTCTTATCTGCCCGCGCACCCGGCAGCCGCGCCCGGGGGGTATCGCCAACCCGCGACGGGCGCTCTCCCTGCCCGGCTGCACACCAGCGGGTTGGGGAGGCAGCTTTCAGGCGCTGAGGCTCCGTCCCAGCGGCAGGACAGACAGGAGAGGCTCTGGGCTCTCCCTGCAGAGAGCTGGGGACAGAACTCAGGAGCTGACGGTGGAGGAGCTTGGGGATAAGGACCTTGAATTGATGGTGGCTGGACTTGCTTAGGAGCGCTGAGTTGCTCTGTCTTGGTTTTGGCTTTAAAACATTTTGGTGTTTTTTCCTTTTACACTGTAGTTCACCGCTCCCAGTATGGCCAGTGTCCTGGAGCAGCTGAACATTATCAATGGAATTCTCTTCATTCCACTAAGGTAGAGTCACTCCTGTGTGTTGCACGTTTGGAAATCAAGTAGGATTTTGGTGTCATCTCTGTTCCCGAGACATCACACACACACACTTCCCTTACCCCATGGGTCCCTCTGCAGGCGGGAGCTGCCCTCTCCCCTTGTCCCCTGTTCTCGGCTGTCACCCCGGCAGCGAGGGGGTTCTTTGCTTTCGCTGTTGGCAGAGCGGGACTCGCTGAAGCACAGTCAGGGGTCTGCATGCGGGTCAGTTTCTTAGACTTTCAGTTGAAAATTTGATTGCGAGGGTGGTGGAAAATGATGACCTGAGCTGTGACTGTGTTCTTCTAAGGGTAGAAGTAATCACTGACGGTAGAAATTCACCAGAAGCAGCTGGAGGCTGCCTGGGCGCAGGATTAACCTCCCTGCCTCTGCCTTGAGGGGCCGCTGATGGTTCAAAACCCAACAGCAAACCCAGCGCCTGGCTCAGGTGTTGCTGAGACACAGGGCCTGGGAGCCAGCAGGAAGAGGGCAGGAGCCAGGAGTGTTTCCTGTGTGGTTGAACGTTGCTGTGTCCCTGTGCTTCACCCCCTTCCTAAAGCCCATCTAACGTTTGCTACCGTCCGGTTTCCCCTTCAGCCAAAAAGACTTGGAGAACCTTAAAGCAGAGGTGCAGCGACGCCAGCAGCTCCAGGAAAGCATAAAAAGTGGCGAACAGCTGGAAGCAGAGGACAAAGCTGTGGAGGAGAAAGAGGCTGAGCCAAGCATGCCTTCTGCTGCCATCCCCTTAACACAGAGCTCTGCTTAATGTGTACCTCGCTTAAAAAAAAAAAAGTTTAAACCACCCTTTTCTGAATCTGACCCAGGGTCTCGGACTCCCCTGGAGCAGCTCCTTCTTTTTTGACAATGTTATTGCACTGGTACAATTAATACACAATGCAAAGAACTAATCTGAGAAATGTAATCTGTCTGCCTGAGCTGGTGTCTGCCACGCGAGGGGAAGGGGGCCAGGATGCCGCAGCGTACAAACGCCCCATCCTAGGTGAGCGCAGCCCGAGGCTGCAGTGCCCGTGTGTGTGTCCATGTTGTGTGTGCGCGTAGCATCCGTTGTTTCTCCGTTGTACATACGAATTCCAAATGAACTGTCTGGAGGGATGTGACATTTCTCAGGTCATTTTCATGTTGACTAAGGACACGGCTTTGCTAGAACAGTGCAAAACCAGCCCCATCCACTGCTCAGCATTCTCGTAAAACGTGGATTCCAAGCCAAAAGATTTCTTTTCCCCCAGTCCCTGCCCCAAGTTGTGCTGAGGAGAAGGAAGCAGCCGCACGCCGGTGTCGCAGGGATGTCCAAAGCCTGTAACGTGCATCGGGGGGATGTACAGCGGTTTCTACATCAGGATATAGCCATGGGATTCCTTTAACCATTTTTTCTACTTTTGGTTGGCAGTTTGGCAATTCAGTGGGGTTTTGTAACATTCACATTCTAATTTTCAAGGTAAAGATATAGAGAGATATATAAAAATATATATATATGATACTCACTGTTCCCCCTCGGCTCTGCTTGCAGCTGGGTAACTCGGGATCCTGTATCCAAAGAGCGAGGGCTTGATGTTTAAAAAGCGCACAAACGTCCACTACCGTGGAAACCCCAGTGCCTAGGAGAGGGGTCAGGGCAGCGATCGAGGCCTGAACTAACCGCAGGGAGCAGGAACTCGGGGCTCTGGTAACAGAGGGGAGGAGGGAGAAGGGGGCTTTGGTCTCATTTGCAACAGCAACGCTGCCCCAAGGCTGATGGACGCTCCCCTGACGGCGAGTTGAACCAGGGGGGGTTCGCACCTTTCCCACAACCTGGAATTCCTTGGGGTCTTTGGGGGAAGGGAGAGGATTTAAATAAAAGTTAAATGATGCTTCCCACCGCCCTGAAACCTACAGCCACTATCTTCTGAACGAACCTTTTTTGCCCCCGGGNGCCCCATCCTAGGTGAGCGCAGCCCGAGGCTGCAGTGCCCGTGTGTGTGTCCATGTTGTGTGTGCGCGTAGCATCCGTTGTTTCTCCGTTGTACATACGAATTCCAAATGAACTGTCTGGAGGGATGTGACATTTCTCAGGTCATTTTCATGTTGACTAAGGACACGGCTTTGCTAGAACAGTGCAAAACCAGCCCCATCCACTGCTCAGCATTCTCGTAAAACGTGGATTCCAAGCCAAAAGATTTCTTTTCCCCCAGTCCCTGCCCCAAGTTGTGCTGAGGAGAAGGAAGCAGCCGCACGCCGGTGTCGCAGGGATGCCCGAAGCCTGTAACGTGCATCGGGGGGATGTACAGCGGTTTCTACATCAGGATATAGCCATGGGATTCCTTTAACCATTTTTTCTACTTTTGGTTGGCAGTTTGGCAATTCAGTGGGGTTTTGTAACATTCACATTCTAATTTTCAAGGTAAAGATATAGAGAGATATATAAAAATATATATATATGATACTCACTGTTCCCCCTCGGCTCTGCTTGCAGCTGGGTAACTCGGGATCCTGTATCCAAAGAGCGAGGGCTTGATGTTTAAAAAGCGCACAAACGTCCACTACCGTGGAAACCCCAGTGCCTAGGAGAGGGGTCAGGGAGCGATCGAGGCCTGAACTAACCGCAGGGAGCAGGAACGCGGGGCTCTGGTAACAGAGGGGAGGAGGGAGAAGGGGGCTTGGGTCTCATTTGCAACAGCAACGCTGCCCCAAGGCTGATGGATGTTCCCCTGATGGGCAAGTTGAACCAGGTGGGATTCACACCTTTCCCTCAACCTGGAATTCCTTGGGGTCTTTGGGGGAAGGGAGAGGATTTAAATAAAAGTTAAATGATGCTTCCCACCGCACTGAAACCTACGGCCACTATCTTCTGAACGAACCTTTTTTGCCCCCGGGGTTTGAGATTGGTGCCAGGGGAGCTTCCATTGCTGGCAATGGGTGTTACCGACAGCAGCTGCCCTGGGTCCCCTCCTGCCACCTGCGTCCCACGGTGGCTTCACTGCTGAGCGCAGGCTCCCCAGGCTCTGCCCGTCCCAGTGCCGGTGAGATGTGGCCGTGGCGGGCGATGGTGCCGACAGAGTTGAATGTCTTTGTCCTGAAGGGCTCGTGCTGCAGAACAAGCTCCGAGGGCTCTGTGCAGCCCCGGCTCTCCCTTGTGTCTGTCCCCGATCGTCCCTGTGCTCAGTCCCGTTGCTTTTACTGACCCTGCGGAGAACGCGTGCTCTCCCTGTGCTCTGTACCGGGTCCTGTCCTGCCCTGGGGTGTCTGTAACTCTTGGTGGGGGGAAGGGGAGGAGGGGAGCTGCCTCTGAGCTGCTGTTGGAGGCGACAAAGCCGGAGGTGTCTTCACTGCGAAAGAACTTGCTCCTATTAGAAAAATTCTGAATTTCCTGGAAAGCAATCAATAAATGACTACAGTGCATCTTTCCTACAAGTTTTTCCTTTTACTAGTGTCTTTCAGTCCATTAAAAGCTTTTTAAACGATTTTAGGTGCTTTACTGATTTCTTTGCAGTTTTGGGGAAGCTGGTGGATGCTGTTCATCGGGACCCCTCTTCCCTGGGGGGGTGGTCCCAGGTGCTCGGTGCACAAGTTCTTCACTAAAATGAACCCAGAAGCGGCACTGCCAGGGCCAGAGGAGGAGGGATGTTCGGGAACCTGAATGTAGCCCTTGGCCCTCGACCAGCTCCGGGAGCCGGCTCCGTTCCTGCTCCGTACAGTCAGGGTCCTCCACCCCCGGCCCGCTGGGGTCTGGTCAGAGCGGGTGTCACCCTGGTGTCACCGTCACACGAAGCCCTTGCCCGCGGCTGTTCCCGGAGGGGGCAGGAGCCGTGTCCCGCTGCCCCAGAGCAGGAACTGCCGCCACCTGAAATCAGGTCAGAGAAAGATCAGAAAGGTGAGGAATCCTGCAGGAGACACCTGGAAATCCGCTGGTTTTATCCTCAGAGGGCTCAGGTGCCATCACCCAGCCGGGACCATAAAAGCCGTAACTCAGAGTCACCAGTTAACCCTTCGCTGCCTTCAGCGGTCCCACGGGTGAGACCAAAACTCCCACCCCTGTAATTTCTTTTCAT
The DNA here is from genome assembly GCA_013400615.1 of Syrrhaptes paradoxus. Lineage (NCBI taxonomy): Eukaryota > Metazoa > Chordata > Aves > Pterocliformes > Pteroclidae > Syrrhaptes > Syrrhaptes paradoxus. Next base: position 11,140 of record VZTO01019376.1, on the reverse strand, counting down.
ATTCAACCCTGGCTGCTGAGAAAAGCTTTAATACCCATCACTGCTGCATCGAAACTGGCAAAAACTGGTGCAAACTGGTCTCATACACACCCAGGGCTGCTCTCAGGGAGGCACTTGGGGCACCGTCACCCCCGCGAAGGGGAAACTGAAATTCTTCACTGACCCCGGCTGTTCTTACCAACCTCCATTTTCACACCCGTCGCTCCCTTGGGGTAAGCTCCCTGCACACACGGGAGCTTTCCTTCCACTCCTGCATCCCGACACCGCCCGAGCGCTGGGCTGCCCTCAGACAGGGGGTCCCATGGTGGAGGACTCACCCAGAGCATCGTAAAAAAAATCCCAAAAAACCCCAAATGCAAACCAAAATGTCCAGGAGCAGCACGGGACAGCCCAGGAACAATTCCAGCCCAGCCCTGACCCCTCGCACCCGTAACCAGTCACCCGTCCCCCTTCAACTGTAACCAGCCGCCCTAACAACGCTTCTGCACCATGCAACTGAGAAAAGAAAAAGCAGGGGGGGAGCAAAGTCTGAAGGGTGGAACACCAACAGCTTTCTTCAAAATAGTTTTAATTCTGGCATCCAAGGAAACAAAGCCACATCTAGTTTTATATGCATTTAATAGTTTACCAATTGGTACAATAAGATTTTTTTAATATGCAGAAAACATGAATAAATTTTGTTTTACACAGTCTGAGAGCAACAAATCTTACTGTAAAACACAGAGCAGTATTATATACATTCCTTTACTGATTTTTTTTTTCAATTGTGTCAACAGCTTCAGTTAACTCCTACAGTCTGGGAACTGTTCTCTCCAATTGCAACCTCTAACACCGTTCTTATGAAAAAATTTGACTTTGCCTTCATGTCAATGTCAGGATCAACTTCTAAAAGGTGAAGGTTTTGCTAACTTCTCGTCAGAATGAACTCGGGGAAGCCTGAGGGACAGGTAGGACAAGAAAGCAGCTACGTACATGACACAGTGGAAAAAGGCCAGTTAAACCCAGTCGTGACTTGTAAATCCAACTCCATCCTCCCCACTCCTAACACCTCTCTCCCTACCCTTTTACGCACAAATTCTTGCCAGAAGCTTCTCGGGATCGACTTTTAAACACACTGGACTCTATGGACAGCTGGACTCACCCTAAGGGTGTTTTTCCTGCACTCAACTGTATTTTTTTTTCAATATTCAATTCATTAAAAGGATTATCAAGCCACCACTGTCTACAAAAACAAAGTATAATCTTTTTCTTTTAAATAGCTTTCATGCAAGTCAAAAGCTATTTAAGAGTGGTATTACCAGGCAGGTCACAGAAAAACAGGAGAAGCAGGGTGCTGACAGGATAAGGAGACCGGGCTCGGTGAGTCTATAGCCAACGCTCGCAAAATACTACAGTGCTCCACAGCCCTCCGACAACTCGCTAGCAACTAGATTCTTTTTTTTTTTTTTTTTTTCCTTTTTAATTAGTGCCCCGGGCACATCATTGGTCACACCATACACAAAAGCAGGACGGTTTTTTAAATCTTCTAAAGTGCAAGATGCTATAAAACATCAACCTCCGGATTCTGTCTAACCCCCAGAACGCTGCACTTCTCAGAACGCCTCTAGGACTCCCTGGGCACGTTGCATCAGTGTGGCACTGGAATGTCCGTCTGGTTTTAAGCCAAAAGTCTGCATTGTCGATCTGGTAACACAGTCTGCATACAGTGATTTTGAAGCAATGCCAATTTTGGTAAGGACAGCGACAGAGCAGCAGTGAACCTCTTCCACCCACTGATTTATTTTGCAATGCAACCCAGTAACCTCGTTATCAGCAAAGGCACAGGATGAGCTGACAGAAAACACTGCGAGCAGGGGAAGAAGCTCGACACCACGCGATACCCCGGAGCGATGCCGCAGGAAACCCTCGCGCACCCACCTCCTGTGTTGTGGCTTTCGCTTTTGTCTAAACAGGGCTTTGACTCGTGCTCCGGCCGGACCATCCCTGAGATTAGTCACCGCTTACGGAAGGAGAAGGTCGCCCTTAGCCGAGGGTTTCACACCGGCCAGCGACTGCTGCTACATGACTCTGGGGAGGGTCTGTCCTCGGACACAGCTGGATGCTAAAGGGACAAAAGGCAGTAGACAGCTTCCACTCAATAGGTACCTTTAATTTCTCATTCACGTTCATGAATTATGTACATGAGGGTGGTTTGCTTTCTACTTAAATAAAGTTTGAGGTCCTATCGGGAATTAAACAGATGTATTACTTTACAGTTGCAGATGCACGGAGGAATTTTAAGATGCATTACTTGTATATCTGGAATTCTCGGATAGGACAAAAAGCAGCAAATTTTTCCAGTCCAAGCAGCTAACAAACAAAAAAAATACTTTATTTGTGCATGCTTAACTGCAGAAACACACACTGAAAGTACATAAACCACTGGATTTCAGAGATCAGCCTGAATGTTAAACCGGCTCCAGAACCCCCACATCAGCACTCCCTTTCCTCCACCCCTCCCCAAGGCAAAGCTACGCCGGGATCCAACACCGACACCCCTCTCCTCCGCACAGAGGCGGGGATCCTCCCCGGTGACTGCAGGACATGAACCACCAGACCCCTCACCCTTGTAGTGTGTCCGCCCTCCAACCCACCCTCTGTTGGCCAAGGATTCTTCTTTTTAAAAGGGACAGTTTTAAAAGCCATGTATTAAACAAAATGAATAAAATAAAGCACAAATTCACCTGTTAAAACATCAGACTGGTACTTCATTATAGTGTAAATTTTAAAGTGGACTTTTTAAAAGACCTGGTTAGTTTGGTAAGTATTGTAATCCTTAGTTATCTACAATGGAATTTGTCACAAAAAATGCAGATTAAAATATTAATTTATAATATTTTCATTCACTTCAGATCAAAATATGTAACTTTAGGGATATGCAAATTAAAAATTGTATACACCAAACACCATAAATACTAACAACCAAGCCAGGCTAGTTTTGCCGACAGGATTTGGTTTGGGTTTTAAATGTTTACTTGCTAGCATCATTCCCACAGCCGGACTGGGTTTTGTTGATGGTGTTCCGATTTTTGTTTTAGAAGCCTGTATCAGTCTGTATCTGCCGTTACAATCTGATTCTCAAGGTATTTAGTGCTTTATTTAAAGCATTTCAATACTGTAGCCCAAGGTATTTCTCAATATACAAACCACAGAACGTTTTTATTCAAGCCACATTGTCTTGTCAAGGAAAGGATAACCTCATTTTCAAAGGGTTTCCAAGGAGGCACTAAAGAAACCAAGAAACCTTTGTATACCCCAACCTCCTGCAAGTGAGTAAGAGGGACGTGTACTTTGATACTGGTGTGTAATAGGAATTGCACATCTCTAACAAACATCGAAAGCAAACAGCAAGTTGTACCATGGCAGTCATTTGGGAGATTAAGCTCTATTGGAAATTAAATCACTAAATTCTAGTGGGATGGACAACTCCTCCTGGAAGTTCGTCTAGCATTAAAAAAAACCAAACAAAAAAACCATTTAAACTTAGTTTAACAGCACAGCTTAACCACTGAATGACCAAATAAAAAATAAATACATTTATCACATCAGCTGCTACTAAGATTTGTTGTCTTATTTCAGGTTTACAGTTAGTTATATAAATATACCAACCCTTGCGTCATAGGAGGCCAAAACAAGTGTATTCGGTTGATTTGGCAAATGTTTCATGACAAATATTCCAGAGTTTAATTAATTTCCATTAATTACATATAAGGTTCAGAAGATTCTGAATTGCAGCCTTATTATCTAGTATTCTTAGAGAAGATTTATTAAGCACACTTAAGTGATGTTACATAGATACACATTTCTGAAAGAGCCCTACAAAACTTTTCCCAAATGAGGTCACCAATTCAGGCACCAACAGACAGCAGAAAGAAAAACAGGTATAATTATCCGACATAGAACGACACTGTCAACTATTCAGTTAAGTGCCCTATTCCAATTATCCAACTTCTGCCTTCTTAGGTCTGATGTGACCAATGCCAGCCCATGTTCTTAAACCTATGGTACTTCTAGACAACGTATGTAAATTTACAGTATACAATTTGGATTCACCATGCATGAATACTTTGTGTGTAACATTTAATAAGCTCAATCTACATCCAGAATAATTTACATGAAAGGACAATATTTATTTAAACAGAGCTCAATGGGTAACCATGGTATCTGAGTGCATCCAGAGGAAAAAGGGGTCAAATGTGAATTCAATCAACGGCACTCCCACACTTTTACTGTTTGATCTACACTTCCAGTAACCACGTACGGTGCCGTCTTGTGGAAATCTGTGAGGAGAGAAAAGCTTATGTTAAGAACGAATCCAAAACTTTGCTATTTTCCACTCTCACTGAATGTCATTACTTTTTTCAAAAAAAGGTGATACTAGCTCGAAGATACCAGAGTAATACAGGGAAAAAAAAATAAAGAATTTCTAGAATAAAGTTACCTTTGTTGAACAGGGAAGGGTTGGTTTGTTTGATTTTTGCCAGGGCAAGGGAACTAACATCTTCCAAGATCTGGTAACACCAACCAGGCATGCCCAGGAATTCAAAGTATATTTTTTTCTGACCGTTTTGCTTTGCCCCCATCCCCCCTCCTTTTTTTTTTTGTTTTTAGCTGGGCAAGCAAATCCCTACACACTCAGTGGTGAAAGGTTCCAGAACACCCTGGCAGTTAACATCTTTATCCAACGTGCAACACTGGCAACAAAAGTAGAAAAGTCCAGCACACTTGAAATTCCTATCTGTCCTTATTTGACTAAAATACACAGAGCAGAAAACTTCCCTGGAATCCAAAACGTGAATGTCTAGCTTGGTGCTCAACTTCAGCTGATGAAGACACAGAAAAATCTGTGTGTCTGGCTCTGTATTTGCAGCAAGCACTGCAGAACAATACATACCCAAAGAGGTAACAAAGTGTTCGTGCGCATTGAGGGTTTTCATGCATCGTTTGTTCTTGAAGTCCCAGACGCGTAGAGTCTTGTCATCAGCACAGCTCAAAATAAATTTTCCCCCAGAATGGAACAGAACGCCACGTACCCAGTTATCATGGCCCACCTTGCGCACAAGGAGAAATCAGTGAGCAGGTGCACGGTTTACGGCTTAGCACACTACAGTTCACGTTACGGCAAACTCGAGTGACTCCTTGCCCTGTCCCTGGACGGGCAGCTTCTAAAAGCCATCAGGACTCAGAGTTTATCTTCAGTTTCTATTATTACATCTATATCAGCACTACCAACAATGCGAGTTCCTGTTGTTGAAGGCCAGCACACACAAGTCCTCATGTGATCTGCACTGATCCTGCTCCCAGCCCCCAGCACCACCACCCAGCCCAGGCTGAACCCAGGCTGGAAACCAGCAGCCCATAGCCTGCGGGAAGACCCACACGGCGAGGGAACGTGACATTTCGCACAAGACAAAATTCAGACGATTATCAGCCTGAGGCTAAACCAAGCTACTCATCCCAAAAACTGCACCACAGCACTGGATCTGTACCGTGTATTTTGAGATTCTTGGTATCAGCACTGACAAGATCTGAGATACAGAAGCAACTAGAACTGTGTATTCCCAGTGTTTGCCTTACTGCAATAACTCTAGCTTCTCTTGAAAACATAAATGTGTAAGATCATCCAGTCCACTAAAACTGGTTTGACATAGGGAGCTATGCCCATCAGAAAACACCGGGGAACTTACAAGTGTCATAAGGCACATGCCAGTGCTAATGTCCCACATCTTGATGGTCTTGTCTCTGGATCCAGACAGCAGAAAAGGCCCAGGCTTGCCACTCTTCTTAGTCTACAGAAAATTAAGTTTTAAGTTATGGCACATATGAGGCGGGGTGGGGGGAAGAGGAGGGAGGAAGCAGATCCCTTCTGAGTCCTATTTCTTAGCAGAAAAATCAGATTGTATGACAGCTTACAGCTCAAACACACAATGCCAAAGCTGAGAGTCACAGGCATTTTGTTACTAATACCAGGAGAAACAAACAGAAAAAAAACCCAAAAGGAATTAAACAATCTGTTGGAAGAAATGGTTGTATATCCTGCTGATGCACCGAGCCAAGTAATACTCTGAATCCACACTTGCCTACTGCAAGACACCCTCTCTTCCCAGCAGCCAGACATCTCAGCACAAGAGTATGAAGTTCAGACATACCTTTGTGTTCTCATTCTTCATAAAGAGTAATGAAGCAAGTTTAAGAATTTTTGAAAAGTTTCTACCCTGAACTTATTTCTATTTGTAATCATGCAAAGTATGAAAGACAGACTTAGTTCTCAAGTTTCAACTGTGAAGGGAATGCTAGCTTGCTGCTTGTTCAAAGCCAAGCCCTGCAATGGGGTGTGCACAGCTGATGGGACCAGCAGAGGGCAGGGGAGACACCACTTCAGATAGTTACCACTGCAAGAGGAAGTGAACATTTGGAATTTAGTTTAAATCACTTTCAATTAAAAGATTATAAGGATCTTTTAAAGATGCAAGTAAAATTTGACTGAAATGATCTGTAAAATCTATCACTAGACCTGTCCCTGCTTCAGTGTGTGTACTTCTCCCTTTGGATACTTGTGTCCTTTTTGAGGAAGAGGGCAAGGCAGAAATGCTTGGGGTTTTTTAACTAGAAAGTGGAGTTAATTTCTAGTTCATTTTGTCTACACTTTGTCATCCTTAAAAGGACATTTTTGCTGACCTTTAGTAAGCCTTTCTTAAAGTTAGTAACTGACCCAGAGAAGATATCTCTGTGATCACACAAATGGGGATTTATTTGCGTTAAAGAATGCTTTTTCACATCCTTAACTTGGTACACTAGGACACGGCGGTCAAAGCTGAATTCCAGTGCAAGACTCCCAAGGCAGCTTCATTTCTGCATTCCTGACACTACTTTCCCCCGCACCTTTCAATTGCTGAGCATCCTCATAATCTTCACATTCTGACAGATAAACTACCTTCCACATTTCTTTGCTGAAACATGTGAAAGTGGCCCCACTCTCAACCCTCTCAGAAATAAGAGTATCTCTCCAAAGTTCACTTTCATTAGTGCAAAGGTAGGGTCCTACCATTAAAAAAACAAAAGCATGGATCCTATAAAGCCAAGACAGAGGATGAACAGTGCATCAAGTATACTCAGCAAAAAATACTTGTACACCTGCCAAGCACTTTGAGAACAAAGCTCAGTTCTTTTCAGTACTATTGAGTAAGTTTAGACAGAGCATAGTCAAAAATCTTATTGTACGTGCTTATGTATTAGCATGGAAACATTACCTCTGATCCTGTAGCTTCTGATATGGTGGAGTACGAGCTCTCGGGAGCCCAGGAAATGCATTCTACCACGTGCTCATGTTCTCGGAGCTCAGCTTTGCATTCCTTTGTCGCTACCACCCAAACACGCACTGTCTGGTCATTAGAACAACTGGCAATTAAGGTGCCATCCTGGTTAGGCCGCACCATGCGCACCCATTCTCTGTGACCCGTGAAAGTCTTCACACAGTAACTATTCAAAAAAGAGAAACACAGCATGACTCAATCAACATTGCAACAAAACCACTCCACACGCCTTCAAAATTTGAGGACATTTGACCCACTCTTAGAAGTTAAGATAAAATACTTTAGCATGTACACATCCATCCAGGATGACAAGGTACATGGCCATAAAAGAGTTCATGGAAAGGAAGCTAACATGTTAAGAACTGGCAAATCCTTGTTAAGGTAGAAAGCAGGAAGCTGACACAACAGCTTGCGTTAAATCAGTATTTTAAGAACAAGTAGAGATTTACAGGTCATTCAGATAGCCCTCACCTACAACTTTTAGCAAACAGACGGATTAAAGAGACAACTGATTAATGAAACAATAAATACAACAAAAAAAAACCCCAAAGAAACCAAACAACCCTCCCTTCACAGCCCCCAAAAAATTCAAAACAAAAGCAGGAGACACTTGGATCTGCATCAAGAAAGGTAACAGGCTTCCCCTCCCTCCTCCCATGCTCCCTTTAAACACGTGGTTAATTCTGAATTCACACTCCTACCTGGTCCTGCATTACGGTGTTCTACCCTCCCAGCTCCCAGAAAGATACGGGCAGTTTTAGTTAGTCAACAGTAAACCCTAAAACCCTGTGCTTAACAATTTAAGGAAGAATCCTTCTGTTAATTCCTCTAAAGTGCATAATATCATACCTCAATTCAAATAATGTTCGCTGACATTCTAGATTTACATGGCCCATTTCCTGCAGAGTTTAATGCTTGTTTTGTTTAGGTGCTGATGTTCAGCCAGAAGTGCACTTACCCTGTTTGGACTTCCCACATTTTGATAGTTTTATCCCTTGAGGCAGACACTATATGATCTCCATTGGGCATGATGGCTACTGAAGAAACATTATGATCATGACCTAAAACCAAAACAAAACCTTTAGTAAGCAGTAGTGAAATAGTTTTTACAGAGCACAGAGGACCTGCTGTTCATTTATCTTGGGAAAGTAGCTACATCAATATTGTATGTTTTATGGAATAATCCTTGCATGTAAACTCGAGATTTTATGAAAGAATAATTTATGTTTTTAGAAACTACACAGAGCAGACACTGAGCATCCTTTAAAATTGTTTCCAAAATTTAAGATGTTTTAAAATCAGACATTGCCACAGCATCATGCATAGCAGATTTGAGATGCCCTCTCATTCCATAGATCCTAAACATATATCTTATTTACAGAGCACTCAAAGCATCAAAATATCCCCCCTCTTTCTTTTGAACAATATTCTGGTTTATAACCCCTTTCCACATCAGCAGTTTTCCTGGATTAAGGAAAAAAAAAAAGCAACCTCTTCACTTTACAGAGTGCTAAATCAATTCCCTTTACACCTTACCATGCATAGTTCTGATGCACTCGAAGCCCTGGAAATCCCATAGCTTAATGGTCATATCAGCAGAACAGGAGGCCAATAGTTTGCCAGTGTGGTCAAAGGAAATATCTTGCACAGAGTCTGTATGCCCCTTAAGGGTTCGTTCAAAGTCTCCTGTCTCATAATCCCAGACCTGACAAGTGAACAGAAAATCCGTTAACAGCAATCTATTACTCTTTGTATTCCCCAGCCTTACATTTGCACTCTGCAGGCCAGTCTGGCACCTTATTCAATAATTAATTGAGCAAGAGACAAAGACAGCCATAAAAGCCTAACAGCATAGAAAAATAAGCATTATATGAATTTGTTACTTATAAATTAACTGAATTCATGCATCTTGAAAACTGGTTTTCAGCTAAAATGTATTATATACACAGCAGGAAAATAAGTTCCATTGTATCTAAAAGTCTTAACACCCAATACTCTTAAAAATAAAGATCAATTTCGAACACATTGGACAGAACAAATCCACTTTGTGCAGCTTATTTTTCTCCATCTCTTTCTATGCTAGCTCCCTAACTCCAGCAATGCAGCCCATTTTCAGCTGGTGATGAAAGCATCATCTTTAACAACCTCCCCCCTCCTTTCCCAAGCTCTACTGTGGTTCCAGAATTTACTTGCTGTTTCAGAACCAAGCAGAAAATATTCTGCATATCGAAGAGCAAAATGCATTGGGTTAGGAACGATAACCCAAACCACTCTAAAGAGTTTGATATGCACACACTAGTATGTTGCAGAATTTGTCAGAGATTAAAGAAATTTGCAGTTAATAACTGCAAGATAGCATGAAGTCCCCATTCTCACCTCTTAATTAAATCAGCCTTCTATCATCTAACCGCAAACAAAAGCCTTTGAAACAAAACAAGCTCCTACAGATTTTACTGTCTCTCTCTCAAGCACAAAATTAGATACTTCATTTTAAATTATATCCTGAACAAAAAACCCCACCACTCAACACCAAAGAAAAACAAAACAAAACAAAAATCCTCATCCCAATAGATTGCAATCATTGGTAATGCAACAGTCAGAAATTAAGCTACACAGCTTCACTTCAAGAAAAGGAAATTCACCCAGTGTATCCATAAGAGGGAGCAAAACCAAAGCTAACTGGGCTCCTCTGCAGCACCCAACA
>VZTO01019374.1:1529-23301 GCA_013400615.1 Syrrhaptes paradoxus | reverse complement strand
TTCTTTTTTTTATGACAGTTCTACATACATCACATGGGAGCTATCTGGGAAACTGTATCTCTTCTTTAACTCTCAGCCTTTGCAATTCCTAGCCCAGTGGCTCCTTGCTTTGAAAGAGAGATGGAGGATACTGTCCAAAAAGCATGATCTATTTATGGAGGCAGTGAATACACAATGAGTTAGGAGATGGTGAACAAAATGTGCAGCATTGTTTGTGAGTCCTTCAGGACAAATAAAAATAATACAACTGCAACTGTAAATAGCTTATTACAAACATCCAATTTCTATGCTTGTAATTCAGGACTCTATCCAGACTGTAAAATTAATCCTCATTGCCTGCTGGACCTTGGAAACAGAGCTCTTCTGCCAAAGGTCACTCAGTTCTCAGTGGTGGCATCAGTGCTGATTTGTCTCAGCTCTGTGCACAAACATTTGCTGTGCTTGGTTACTGGTTGGGATTGCATGAAGGACATTTTAAAAAAAGGAGTGAAGTTCCACAGCTCCTTCATAGCTGAGAATTTCACCTTAAGGAAAGACATCTAAAAGGATACATTTTATCAAACCCAGGTATCCTGGGACAGTCAATAGAAGGAGAATGACAAAAAGGTTTTGCCTTGGGCCAAAATTTTAAATTATTTGTGAAGGAATTAGGAGAATTTGTGGTCAGAGTTAAGGTTAGGTGTGGTAAATTACCTTCGGTAACTACTGGTTTTAATTTTTGCTACACCAAGAATGATAGTCTGTAATACTTTTTTATGGATTTCAGTTTTTTTATTATTATATATTAATCAAGTATATTTAGAAATGCCTAAAGGGGCCCAGCTGAGCTGGCTGTTTTGCACAGATTTGCACTGATGCAGCATGCACATTTAAAAACCTACTGTAACTCAGTTTTCATCATTATTTTAATTATATTTTCTACTGTGTTCCTTCCTCTGGAGCACAAATCTCACAATTTATAAACTGCTTTATAATCTCTGCTGGTGGTTTCCTGACGTATAAGAGAAATGAACCAATATCCCCCTCTTACCTCTGTCTTATAGATCACCATGCAACTGCATGATCAAACTTCAAAAGCTGTACTGGAAACAGTGTTTAACATGGTTCTGTGGACTATTTTTGGGTCTTTCACACTAGCAAGTGCATAACATAGTCCCTAAGGGAATAAAAGGGATCTAGAAATATCCTCTTGAATTAAACTTCTGTGTCTCTACCACCAAAATCTATTCATGAGGCATTTTACTGCCCAGTGTTGCCTGTTAAAGTGCATCTTAGATAGCAAAAAAAAACCCCTAACCAAACCCCAAAAACTCTGCAGAAACTCAAAGCTGGATTACTGGAGTAAATTGAAGTGTAAATTTGACAATGCCTTACTGCACAGCTATTACGCTCTGCTTTTACAGCAAAGATGTTTCCTCAGCAGCACTGAGATGTTTTGTCCCATACCCCTATCCCTTAAGAGCACAACACCAGCCAAAGACTTGCTCAAGATTCAGTGGAAAGCAGCACTCAAAGGTGGTCACAAGGCAGCACGGAAGACACCTGGAAGTTTTCATGTTCAGCTTAACCCACACCATCAACATAACACCAAGTAGGGAAAGGAGGAAAAACTCAAGGATGGTCTCATTAGTCAATTACTTGAACTACATTTTAACACCAGAAATCAGTGTCCACTGTTGCTTGACAGGCACTTAGTAGACAATTTCCAGTTATCCCTATACAAGGTACCAGGTGTAGCCCCATGCTGATTGTTCAGATGCAAAACCACACATCAAGTCTGTGTATCCACTCATGTGAGTGAGAAGACCTCTTTCAACACCCCTAGGCTCCAAATCAGAAAAGAGGGCTGCTGATGAAGGCCTCATATTATAAAAGAACCTAGAAGGTCCATCTGAGCTGCATCAGGGAGTTGTGGGCAGCGCTGCCTATGTTGCGGGGATGTGAGTGAGAGGGCAGAGCCAGGCTATGCTTCTGCAGCTCTCACCAAAGTGGGCAATGGAGAGAACTCCCTTTTCCTCACCCTCTCTCTTCTCCCCCCTTTTCTTATGGTGTGTGAGCTGAAGAAGGCCTGTCTCATCCTGCTTGTATGTGCAGTGCCCTGAAAAATGTGGTCCTGATCTCATCTGTGGTTTACAGGCTTTATTATAGGACATTGAAACAATGGGTGTTTTATTACCCTGAGTGTATCATTTCTGTTTGAATGGTCCCTCAGCATGGTGTTCTGACTCCAGGCTTGCCGAAAGAGGCTTGTACAGTAATTAAAAGATTGTTAATATTGCTAGTGCTGTTCAGAGCATAATTCCACGTCAAAATGCTGCTGGGCTTTTGGGGCCATTTAAACATCCAAGTTTTATCCCACTTCAAATTCAGCTTCTGAGCCTTGCCTCCACAGTGGATCAAACCAAGGGCCTGAATCCAACCGTACTCTGAAGCTCCACATTGTATAGCTGCGAGTCATCTTCCTATGTATGAAACTGCATGCTGTACTGTTTTGTATTACTGAAGTCCATGTTCAAGTGCTTTTGTGCTATATCATGCAGAAATGAAATAAAATGAACTTTACCATTTGGTTTACAATGAACATTTATTACAGCCCCAACAATTCAAACCCTGGAGATAAAACTAGTAAGTCCCACTTCCTGATAGAAGTTTATCCCAAACAGAGCTGAGAAAGACACTAACACTGTGACCCAAAACATGGTTCTCACCAGAGACCTCTATCTCTTTTCTACAAACTGGAGTACCACTTTGTCTGGTTTTGCCCTCTTTCAGAGGCAGGAAATACACCTGCAACTCTCAAAGTCAAGTTAAAATTGTTCTGCCCACCTGGGGCATATTTAAAAAAAGAAAAAAAGCTGATCAGCACAGTGAGGATCTGATTTTCATAAAAGCTCACTTCCTATTTTAGCACAGAGCTAATTGGCTGAAGTCTTAAGAACTGTGTACACTGAATACTGGTCTCTTTCAAAATCTGTCACACTGGGAGCTGTTGGATGGTGAACACTTGTGAAAATCTGCCCTCATATCAGCAGTATTATCAAGAAAGTTTTTCACCTGGTGCTTAGCTCTATTGAGTGTCTGAATATGGCCATTCATCCTCAAAATCAGATACTTTCTCAGTGGAAAATTGAAATTGGAGTCTATGGTTTGAATCAAGTGTAGTAAAGTCTCTGGAGGTTTTTCACATTTCTGCTCTGACAGGCAGGATACTGGCTGTTTCTCTCTTCTCTATCCTCTCAACCCAGTTTCTTTTTAACACAGGAAAAATATTTCTTGGCACTCAACTTAACCTTGATGAGCCTGGAAGAGTTGACTGCGTTGAGCTTTCACTGCATTAATTCTGTCAAGCTAATATGAGAATGAACTCAAGTTTGGTGGTAAACATGTACTTAGGGCACACAGAAAGCATCTTTACCAAGCTACAAGCATGTAACTGGTAATGAGTTTCCTGTCTAGGCATGGTCTGTGTGTCCTCTCCATCTCATAAACAAAGAATATGAGTTGTTTTCTCTGTGTGGAAACTGGCATGCCATTTGTGGCAGCATGAGGTTGTTCCCAAAGACTGATAGGAAAAGCAGTTTATCTGTGCTATGGTCAATATATCATCTTCTCACACTTTTTGAGCCATTTTTTGAGAATGATGAATTGTAGTCATCACTGCATTCAATTAATTTTACTCAACTGGTTCTTATAGTGGGTTTGTACCAAATGTCCTCTAACAGCTGATAAATCATCCCCGAGTGGCTGCAGAGGCAACAGCAGTGACATACACTGGACTGACGACAGGAATGTGTCACACCATGTCTCTTGCTCCCTCTGTCCAGAAAGATTTTTGTGACCTTTGGTGGCATTTGCAAGAAGCCATTTTATCCTGATGTTCCACGGCTCTATTGATCTCTGTGTAGGTTTAATCTTAGACAAACAGGCCATATAATTTATGTAAACTCTTCAGGTAATTAAATTCCTTCCAGCAAAGGTCAGGGCAGAATGTTTAAGATTTCATTTGAATAGAAATTACAGTTAGAAATGAAGGGAAAAAAGAGGGAAAGGAAGAAATTTGGAGCTTGTCATATAAATTACTATGGTATAACTAAGAGGACTCAAGTTATTTCTCAGGGGCTAAGATCCAGTCTTCATCATCTGCACACACAGTTTGGAAATGTTTGTCTATAATGACTGACAAATAACTTCAAGAAATGTTCAAATAGTTCTAATGGATAGTGAATGAAAACATCATCTTTTGTCAAAGAAACCTGAGACTCTCCATTCTAAATGAGCAAGCCCTAAATGCACAAGCACGTCTCTGTAACTGGCTGTGATTATAGTATTCACTCTTCCTTCACCAGGATCTCAAGGCGCATGGAGAGCATTATTTTTTTGTTTACCTACCAATTTCACAAATCTTTGGATTTCAGGTTTCAACCTTGTCTTCTGCAAAAAAAGAAAAAATTTTGTAGGGCAAGCCCAGATGCTCATATAAATGCATGGTTTCTGAAGACAGATCTCGAACAACCCAAACTACCTTATGATAAATTTTTTTGCTTTTTTAGCTTGATATATTCCAGACTATCAGAATGTGGTACTCTATTTTGGAAAGGTTTGGATAATTTCTACTGTTTATCTGATGAAATGATCTCTATCTGGACATAACAGAGGACTGCCACAAGGCTGAGTGAGGACGCAGGCTGGGGACAGACGTTCAGTGGGTGAAATATTTGGAGCAACCCGATCTGGAGAGATGATTTGAGCAAGTGTCACAGTCACCTTCCCCTCCAGCTGAGGGAGTGTACATTCATTCACAGAGATGGCTGTGGTATAAAATATCTCTCAGTTACCAAACAGTAAAAGTGGTAGGGACAGGTTTTTTCACAGAAACTCTTTTGTTGTCTTTTTCTTCTGTCTCTCATTGAACGGCCTTTACAAGGCTACAGTGAAATAGAGTAGTGGATTGCCATAACTGAGAAATGCAATCATGGTCTCATCCAAGTGTCATGATATTGCTCTACCTTCCTTCCTGCAGCGACAACCTTACTGAGTGCTGGTGTGGTTTTGCCATCTCCAGGAGCTCTGTGTCCTTTGCACCTTGCTTCCCAACACTCCCTCCACCTCTTTGTACGATATTTCTCTCACACAAAACCTTTCTCCTCCAATCCTCCCCCCAACCCCAACTGTGAACTCTCCATCCAGCTTAGCTGCTCCTTAAATCTGCAAACTTAACTGACTGCCTTGAAACCATACCTCATCTCCAAACTTTGCAGTAAGAAGGACAAAGCATACCTGGCATTTAAAATTACAGAAGGAAAGAAAAATTCAGGTTTCAAGGGCCCCAGGAAGTCTCTAATCCAACCTCCTGCTTTGAGCAGGAACAGCTACGATGTCAGACCAGGTTTCTCCAGGCTTTATTCAGTTGGATCTTGAAAACCTTGATGCACAGAGACCACACAACATCTCATGGCAACCTGCTCCACTGCTTTAGCGTCATCAGGGCAAAGAAGCTTTTCTTCATAATCAGTCTGAACCTCTCGTGTTTTGCTTTGGGCCCATTGTCCCTCATCCCATCACCAGGCACCACTGTGAAGACCCTGTGTCTGTCTTGTTGATAAATTCTTTGTAGGTACTGGTAGACTGCTACCAGATCCTCTCCTCCAGGCAGAACAAGACTTGGTCCCTCAGCCCCACCTCACAGGGCAAGTGCTCTGGCCTTTTTTGAAAATTGGTGCAATATTTATCCCTTAGCACCATGAGATTGTCCCTGACCTCCATGATCTTTCAAAAACAGAGAGGAGGCTTTTCAAGGAAATCATCCAGTTTTCTCACTTCTTTAGATGCAGCCCATGGGCTTGTGTGGGTCAAGTTCTCAGGAGTAATCTCTGACTTGATCCTCATCCTCTGCAGGTATCTCTTCTCCTTGAACCCCCTCACTAAGCACAGAGACCAAAGAAGGCTGATGCAAAGAAGGTGTTGAGTACTTCAGTTCTATGAGAGTTTGCTGTTTATAAAGTTACCTGCCCTGTTGGAATGAGAGCTTGGCTCCCAGCTACTGTAACCCTGTGAACACCAACTATGACCACAGCAACTACCATCACTTTGGGGCATTCAGTCACTGTTGGTGACAATCCATACAACTCTGCAAACACAGAGTCCTTACAAACAACAAAGTTTCCAGTAGAGGACACAAGCTGTGATAGAAAGTATTTCAGTTGGAGTAGCATAAACTGACATTAACGCTGATGTGACTCAGAGCTGACCTAGGCCCTGTACAATTATATGCTGATGTTAGACAGGCTTTCCTTACAAAATCTTCTTGTACAAAGGAGTTCCAGAAAAGAGGCTTCTATTGACATCTCTTTATAAGTGAACAGAGAGCTGCGGGCTTGCCTCGGTGATGGCTGGGTGAAATGCATATAGCTGGCATGTCACAAGCCACAATAGCCAGACATGGAGGTGACTTCTGTCCTTAAAACCTTACAGTCAAATAATTTAGTGAACAAATGAGATTATTTTGCAATAAATGATTTGAGGAAATGAATGTGTAAAGGTAAAAACACTTGCCTCATTCAGCAAGCAGTGACTGGTAGGAATTCAAAAGCAAAGAGCACCTGCAGCTGCATCTTCAACGCCAGACACCCAACTGCTGAGCACATGCCCAGTTGCTCTGAAATATCTGCAGCATCTGCTGCTGCTCCAGGTCCTGCTGCAGATCTGCTCCAGTCACAGTAGTACCTGCCTCGCCAGCTTTGCAGCAGCATCTTCCATCTTGTAGCTGCGTTTGCTACAATTGGATCCCCATCTGCTTCTGCACTGGCTGCCTCTCTGATATGATTACAATCACATCTGCTCTGCCATTGACTGCTGCTTTCATTATGGTTATAATGTCATACACCCTCATGCTTTCTGCTGCTGTTACTGCTGTAAATGACACTAGCATTTGACTTGGCTTTTGGCATGGCTGCTTAAAACATCTGCCCCTGTGTTTACCTGAGGACACAGGTGTAGCTGAGCTGATGTGAACTTAAGGTTCATCTGAACCTGTTTTCTTCACATCTTCACCCACCATGTCCACACAGATGGGGAAGATTTGGGCACTCTCAATAAGCACATGTGGGAATATCTGCTGCTGGTCTTTGCCTGCTCCTGCAGTTGGTGCAGCAGTTACAGTGTTCACCTGGGATCTGGGAGAACTAGGTTCAGATTTCTGCTTTGCAACCAATTTACCAACTAAATCCAAAACAGTTGCTTCGGCCCAGATTGTGGAGTTTTACACTCAGTGTCACAGTTGCTGGTTTCCTGGTGGCTGGTTTTCACTATGAAAAAAACCCCTAAGTGTCCTTGACTTAAAGTTCCCCATGCAATGGATGAGGAAAGTCAGAAGAACCTCAGGAATTTTCTCAAAAATTGCTGCACTGAGAAACGACCTCCTCATAGGAAATTGTAATGACATGGGCACCTCCTTTCATGTAGGATTCATAGGCTGAAATGATCCCCTGGAGGAATGCACCCATTTCTTTTCCAAATGGAAGTGGAATTGGTCCTTTTTTTCCCAAACCACAGCTGACATGCAGTTGCAAGTGACCACATCCCCCTCTGGGTGCAACGGCAGCACTGAAAATGAGTAACAGGGATGAGGATTCAGTGAGTTTCGGCTGTGGCTTTGTAATTACCCCTCCTACAGAAGATTGCTTCAAAATCAGTAAAGAGGTGGCTGTATGTGGGGAACTTTCTCTTCTACAAGCTCTGAATACAGCACTTAAAAATTCACCAGGTGAGAGGGGAGAGTGTTGGACCACTCATGAGCAGTGAAGAAATCTGAGCTGGAATGTTTGCATCATCAGCTGTGGCTCCCACAAGTAGTACTGGACATACTTAAGAACAACAACTTCAGGTTAAAAAAGAAAAAAAAGAAACAAAAAAGAAATAGCACTATAATTCTGCTCTGAAGAGGGACTATTGTTGCAGGACATGGAAGAGCATTCACTGGTGAAATTCTGCTCTTGCTTATTTGATGCATTCACAGGTTTTCCCAGTAAATCTCTTCCATGTAGTAAAACTCCCTTGCTTACCCACAGAAGTACAGAAACAAACTGAACTTTCCCATTTTCTCGCAAGTAATCACACTTCCAGGCCAAAACCTCATCCCCGCACAC
Source organism: Syrrhaptes paradoxus (assembly GCA_013400615.1). Classification (NCBI taxonomy): domain Eukaryota; kingdom Metazoa; phylum Chordata; class Aves; order Pterocliformes; family Pteroclidae; genus Syrrhaptes; species Syrrhaptes paradoxus. The sequence goes on along the minus strand of VZTO01019374.1, from coordinate 15,157 downwards.
ATGTCCTCCTCAGGCCTGTCTTTACTAACATATGCTGCCACACCCAGTATTCTTTATTATAAGGTTCAACCCAAAAGCCATATAGTCAAGCTGTCATGCTCTGCTCAAGCAATAAGTCACTCTGGTTGAGACAATAAACCCTGTTAAGGTGGGTCAGGCAGTCCCATATTTGCAGAGCTGAATGTACTCCAGTAGTCTCCTCGAATGCAGCAGGCTCCATCTCAATGCTTACATTTCAATAAGCGCGCAACATTTGCAGAATCAGGAGTCCAAATCTGCCATCCAAATGATCCGCCAAAGCAGCTGGTCTTATGCCTGTCTAGTCAAACTAGACCAAACCTCTGCACCTTTTGAGATTCACCCATCACTAATAATTAATGTCTGATTTTGATAAAGCTGACATTTGGTTTATAAAGGCAGACTAACAAGCTCCAAAAAGGCTTAGAAAGCCTATTGAGTAATGTATTGCATTACAAATATTAAAAATTACTTCCAAAATTAACATAATCTACTGCTGGGCACGTTAGCATATTAATCTGATTGGAAGCGTGATCTCTTTTTGCTAACTTTCCAAGTGACTCTGGCAAAACTCTAACATTTCCAGATATGTTACAGATAACTATTTTTAAAAGATCTGTAAAAATATAAGATACAGGGAATGTAGATATCAAAAATACTATATTTTCAGGCAGCTTTTAAAATTTCTCCTATGTGTTTTTCTGTTACATGAATATCCTTTGTGTTTAATGAGTAACCCAATGTTTCACGTGCTTTAGACAACTGGTTTTGTCTGGGCTTTTTTCTCTGGCTTTCCATTTTTGAGGCAGATGTTATCTTTATGGTTAAAGAGGTTTGGGCTTCCCTCTGTGATACTTAAAGGGACCCAAAGCCTACTAATTTTAATTTCAGTGGCTGCAGCTAGCAAATAGTGGGAATTACTGACCTTGAGATGACATGCATAAAAGGACAAAGTATGATGGGGACTTGGTCCCTTCTCTCTGTGTCTTTGTTGGACAGTGGCTGTAATATGCATCTGAATCTTTGTGGATGAGCATCATCCAGAGGTCATTGATGCAGTAGAGGATAACATACCAGTCACTAACAAAAGAGGAAAAAGGAAGAGGAAACAAATAAGATGAAATAAAATGCAGGAAGCAACATGCTTTCTGATGTCTTCGTGTTCTCCTGATTCCGGGTGAAAGGTTTACTTGCAATTCTCAGTCTACTTAGGAGCACAGCATTAAAGCGAGATATAATATTAATGGTAAACTTTAGACCTCACCATTGACTAAAGCATTTTTCAGCTTTTGATGTTCCCTCTTTAATGCAGCTGTTTCTTCCTGCCCCTTTTCTACTCTGTGCCTTCTACAAGCATGGAAGCCCATCTTTCTTTGAAGTTGAGGTCTTCAACAGCTGTGTGGTGATCATTGCCCCTTTACCAAATATCTTGGGTGTCTCACTATGCCCTAAAGGGATTAAAGCCCAATTTCCCTCTTCTCCACCTTCTGAAGTGGCTGTTGAGAGATGTAGGAGTGGTGTGTCCCAGCTCCTCCTGATCAGATGGCAATTAACAGACCAAGAACTATGGCACACAGAGCCTAGAGAATAAATGGGGAATCTGAAAAAACATGGACTAAGGAGTAGAGCAAGTAGAGGGGGTAATGAAGAATGGCAAAGTCACAGAATAATAGAGTTCTTAAGCTTCTTGTGAATATACACTGATTTCACCAAATGATATCAGGTCAAAAAAATTGGAGGGGAATTTTTAAATATCAAAATATTTTGCTTTAACAATCTCAACACACACACACACATATGCACACACACACAAATTTTGTCAGGAAAAAAGCCTGTTCAGCCTGAACTGCATTTTTCCTGATGCTTTTTTTTTTTTCCCTAGGTGAGCTACTGAAGAGGAAAAAAAAAATCATTTTCTCCCTTTTGATGTCCTGGATGTTGACAGAATTGAATTCCCCAAATGTGCTGGGCTGACTTAGTGGCCATCTGTCTGAATTGACTGTGCTGTCCCTGGCTCTAATGACCACCCAGCCTGAACTTGGTAAGGGGGAGCTGCCAAGCTGTGGTTAGTTTCTTCCCCAAATAGCTCTAAAGGGTTGCTTGGTGGGTGCTTTAAGTAAAATTATGCTACTGTTCAGTTCTCTGCTTGATTAAAATGTATCTTTCAGCATTTAAGGATGGTCAGTGACTTCCTGGGATTAGGAAGGGAAATGAACTGGCTGGAAAGCAGCAAGGAAAGACGTTGTTTATGAGTAGTAGAAGGGCAGAGCAACATGTGTTGCTGAAGTTTGGGGCTTGGTCACATTACTCAACTCCAGTCAAAGTTCTTTTAAATTCACTCTGAGTCCCATTTTCTTTCTTAATAGCACACACAGGGATGCTTTTACCAGAAGAGTGATTCATCTGCTGTGGTATTCTTGATAAGTTTCAGGAGAGCAGGGCTCCCTTGGGCTGTGTGAGCACTTGCCCCAGGACAGATGCCCTCACAGCCTGTCAAGTTGGCTGAGCACAGACTTAAGATTTGGACTTTTTCAACATGTAAATTTCATTTGGCATAACATTTTTCTTCCCATAATAAATGTTTTAAGCAGCTTTGGAAGTCCTTGCTTTCTCATGATTTCGGCATGGCGCTGTAGTCCCTAGGCTCCAGCTGCTTCCAGGGAAGCTCATTGCAGGGATGCTTGTCAAGGAGAGACTTCATAATCCACAGAAGTGCAGATATTATAAACTCGTCAGCATGGTTGCTACTTAACAGGTCTGTGTGAAAAATGAGTGAGCATGCTCAGGTGCCACTTGACTAATTTACAGAACTGGCAAACTTGGCTGTTCTGAAGACACAGGGGTTGCACTGGCTGTCAATTTAATGAAAAGAGACATTCCTTCCTTTGTTTCTGTTTCAGAAAGAAAGAAGTTGATAAAACAAAACTATGTTAAGCCTTTTAATGAGCAATTGTTTAGAGCAGTAAAAACATAGTCTTCCTGAAGAAGCCAATAACTGGTTTAACATGTTTTTTATAGATACGTGTGTGTATGGCTTAGAATATGAAAAGAAACTGTTTATGACCTCCAGAGTCTTTGGAGTGGAATGTAACATCCCCCACAAGTAGAGATCAAGATTTCTGGGTTTTGGCACAAGTCTTCGATACAGACTCATTTTCTGACAGTAGCAAATGATATCATTTTCTTCCCTTTTTCTCTCTGTTTGTCATATGAGTAGGATAACACTCTCTAAGGCATTAGCTCTTCTCAACTTTTCTAAAGATTCTAAAGATCCCTGGATGAAAAACACTGTATTTGTATACTGCGTCCATAATTTCCAGAGTTTTGTGTCTGTACACTTTTCTGGCTCTATGTATTTTCATCATAACAGAAATAAAATTGAGAACACCCCAGCTTAAAAAAAAAAAAAAAAATATTTTTATCTTAAACTAGTTTTCCTCTTGTCCTTTTTTTGATCCTCACTAGTACTGTGCCATACCTACTAGCTTTTTTTTCCCCCAAATGTCTAGAAATTCCTCAGCTGACATTAATGGTCATAGAAGGAGAAACTAAAATTTATTTTTTATGTAAATCTGTTATTTTTTTATGCTGAAGAAACAGCTTATGTTGATGGCAGTGGCTTCTGTTGTATTTATGTTCCTCCACTGATCTCATCAGGGTGCCAGATGAGCCATCCACACAGGGCCTGAACCAGCTGGGTCTAATATTAATGAGGAAAGGGACGTGCTAATTGTAGCAAGTGGTTCAGAGGCCTGTGCTTCAAAGACAGTTCAGCGAGACCAGACTGAGCCTCTTGTGCAGTTTTTCACATGATCTTTCATCATCTTTTGAACAGAAAGTCTACATGGAGAGACAGAAATTTCACTGAAGAAGTTCTTTTTGCCTTTAGCCAGGGGCACTGCGACCTGCAGTTTTCCTCTTATGAGTGGCAGACTGAATGATTAATCAGGACTATCCTACCAACTGCTGGCTTGAGTTTATTTTATTTTGCAAAAATAAGGTGAATTAATGCTAGATGGGAGCATGGAAGCTTTTCAGTTGCTTGCTGTGAGCCACCCTCCTTCAGCTCAGATTTGGTTTTTTTTTAGCTAAGGGAACTATCTCCCTGCTAAAAGTCTATTTTGCTGTAAGATGTGGGAGTCACGCTGACATTCAGGTAGTTATTGCGGTGAATTTCTTGGTCTCTTAGGTTTTCTATTTGATACTTCTCATTTTGCTTCTTTTAACCTTAGAAATGTGGTGATGCTCACATGAACTTTTAAACTTTCGCTCAGGCACAGGGTGGATGCTGATGGTTCTCAGACATGCAAGTCATTTCTCCTCTCTAACAGGCTCTGATAGAGCACTCACTAATTGCTGTTTTTTTGGGGGAAAGATCTCTGGCACCAGTAAGGTACTAGAAAGAACTATGTCAGAAAGCCTTTTATTGTAAGCTAGAAAGTCACCCAAACATCAGGGGCTGTTGTTAGCAACCCTTGTTGTAGCCCCCTAAAGTGAGGTTTCTGTGAAAAAGGTCTCTGGCATCCTGGGACTCTCTTTTAGCAGTTCCAGAAACAAAGACAAAACAGGTGATCATTGCTGACAGACGCTGTGGGGATCTGAAAAGGGGAATCACTTCTGAGCAGTGTCCAGTCTTTGTTCAAAAGTTAACCAACCATTTTCTTCTTGGGTGTTTTTTCACAGAGGAGAAAGTAATGTACCAAATATTTCTAAGACTAGGATGCAAGCGCACTTAATATCTCTTTGAATCTCTTTCAAATGAATCAAAAATTTTGTAACTCTCTGAGGTTTATCAGAAATAAGAAATGAAAGGAAATCGTAGCTCTAAAGGGTACTTATTTTATATGTTGTTGTTTTATTTCAACAGGTTTGTGAATTTTGGTCATCCTTTCACAAATGAAAGCACTGTGTGAAGGATGTTGTGATCTCAAGTGAATTTGTAAGGTAGCATCATATGTTATTTGGACAGTTGTGTTTTCTGAGGATTGTTAAAACCCGCAGCTATGATTACCCTCAGTAGGAGTCCTTTCCTTTTCATTTACAGTGGTGCTTACCCCATTCTTCTTACAGCCTAAGCTTACTGACTGTGTCTATTCATTGAATGTATCAGTTTGCTTTTAGCTGTCTGTATAATGCACACTCTAAATATTAGTTAGGAATAAAATGGTTATTAACTGATTTTATGGTTTTTTGTTATGAACTTACAGTTGTGAACTAATAGTATCCTAGTTCACAACAGTCATCACTGTCATCACTTGCTCTCTGGAATTTAAATCTGGTTTATGCTTCTGTGTTTCAAGATCTTTATTTTTATATATAACCTTTTATCCATCTTAGCCAGCATTGTTTTATACGAATAGAGATCAGTTCACATTATGTACCCTCTTCCACACATCTCTGGACAGGAACACTTAGAACATTATCAATATTGCACTTCACATCTAATCATCAGCTAGTTGAAACTGGGAGAGGAAAACATTTGTTCCTCTTATGTCATCTCATTCCTACTTCATTGGTCAACATCTCAGTTGTAGTTGTGACAAAGTTAGTCGAAAAGCATGAAGAACTTCAACAACCTATGTTCAGGAGCTATCAAGTACTGATAAAGGAATCAAAACTGACCAGGGCTTCAACTGAAAATCCGGCGTATGATAGGAACTTCTATTGGTCTTCTGGGGTTTTCAACTTTGAGATACCTATTGTAGGCAGGAGCTGAGATTTGTCAGAGAATTTGGGAATGAAGCAACTGCACCTAAGATTCTGCAATCTCTGCAGCAGGGCAGCATGTTTTTTTTTTCATTCACATCTGTGATGAAATTTCCATGAATGACACTGAAATGAACAATGATTGTAAATCCAGAAGCAATTCTGATCATTACTGTGAAGTTCAGTGTAATTCAGATTCTTGGTCAAGGTTGACTGGGAAAAGGTGATGTGAGAAAGATGTAAGTAAATAAACAGAATCCTTCCTATGAGCCGGCTTCCCAGCCCTTCCACATCTTTCAGGATCATCCGCGTTATTGCTCACAGCAAATTTACATCCGCAAAAGGTCATTTTCTGTCAAGTAACTGCACTTGTATACAAAGAGGCCATTTCAACCTTGTTCCTTCCGTTTGTCTGTTCTGTGATCAATATCACAGTCTAGACCTGGATGACTGCAGAATCTGATTGCAGCTTAATTTCCCACAAGAGTAGCTAGACCTGCTGAAACAGCTTAAATTTGCAGCACTGAATAAGCAGGCTGAGCAGCAAATGTCCTCACACCATATTGGGAAGCCCAATTAGCACAGCAGAGTGCACCTTGCTGTGTTATTTTTCTCTCCATTGCATTTTGAAAGGATTAAGCTCTGGGACAGTTATTGCCAAGTAAAGGGAAATAACATTGTCACCCATCACTGAATAATTAATTCTAAGGAAACTATAGAGGTGTCTTATAAGGTTTTCCTTCAATATTTGAGGCAGTATGTTAAACAGTTGGTGATCACTAAGGACTTTAACCCAATTCTTCATTAGATTTAGCTGAGACAGTGGAAAGAACTACCTTCCCTAGCAATCCTTGTCACACTTGCTGTCAGATGACACTGTCCCCACAGTGTGTTTGGAGGTGGATCTTATCTACAAAGTTTACAGCCTGAAGGCAAAGAGCACCAATGAGAAGAGCAAGCTCATTATTAGGTTTGACTTCCTGCACTGCTAATGAGGATGGGTGCTTTCATTTAGGGTGGCATCTGCTTTCCCTAATGCCAGAAGTGCCTCTGTCTTGAGTTGTTTGTGAACTCTCCTGAAAGGCTTCACTTTAAGGCTCAGCTTAGGATGAGCCTGAATCAACACCAATGGCCTTTAAAATGCTGAGTTGTAATTGGTGATGGTTTAAAAATGCTTCATGGTTAGGTCTGTCCCTGTTGCACAAGTGTCAACTCTGGTGGAGAATCAGAAGGGAAAATTTGTGTGCAGTAATTGCTTCTACTGTCAAAGTTTAAGCCACTAGTATATATGAGGATCCCAGCGACAGCTCTTGGTCTGGTTTGCCAGATGAAGTGAGCTTGTCTCTGCTGGATGAAGGGCAGGTATCAGAAGGCTCTTTTCCCTGGACAGACAGCCAGGAAGGGAAGATGAAGACGGAAACTGTCAGGGGATGTGCTCAGATGACTCACCTCAGTTAGGTAATGCCTAAGCTCCCATCAGCAGTAAATACAAGCCAAAGTAATGTAAGGACATGTTTAACCAGCAGATTGGGCTGCACAGCTTATTCCACCATGGGGACTCTTGGCTGAATTTACTTTTAGGTCTCTGTTTTCTCTTCTTGTGCCAACTATCTCCACTGAAGGTAACAAGGATGAAACTGTATATTTAATTTTTGTGCTGAGATTTAAATAATTCAGCTATGGAGGCATCAATGAAAATAAGAACAAATATAGAGAATGGATTTGGGGAAGGCAGGCAAGTATCGAAGACAAAGGGCTTAGGTATCTCCCAATCACAAACCACTCATACAATGGGCCATTAAAATTTAGCTGAGTTGAGTGTATTGTTTTTAATTTGTATTCCCATAACATACTCTGTTGAGGAGGGTGTATGCAGCAAATGCATATTAATGATGCTACACATTTGCATATTATAGATCCATAATACCAAGGGTGTAGTAAAAATCTTTCTGAAAAGTGGTGACTATGCAGCAGTCAATTTTCTCTATATCTCAACCATTTTAATGCTTTTTTTTTTTTTTGCACACACACAGATGCACACACACACATGCAAAAACTCATAGCTATACTACATTAAGGGACTAATGACCTGCAAAATTCCATTTATAAAAGATGAAGAAATGTTAGATTTATATAGAGAATCATCAAATTATCTCTTCTATGGAAGATTTGCAGTTCTTTGTTCATTTGTTCTAACATTTTTTAAACCAACAATCTGCCCAAAGTATTGTTTGTAAAAGCATATATTTAATCCACTTCAGCTTTAGTGCCAGGAGAAGATTATCCTGAATATCATTTTCAGAATAGTTTGTGTGACTGAATACAAATTGCTGCAACTCAACTCTCTGGGCAAGAATAACACCAGGTTCCAGTATAAGTTGGGTATGGAACTGTTGGAGAGTAATGTAGGGGAGAGGGATCTGGGGGTCCTGGTGGACAGCAGGATGACCATGAGCCAGCACTGTGCCCTCGTGGCCAAGAAGGCCAATGGCATCCTGGGGTGTATCAGAAGGGGGGTGGTCAGTAGGTCAAGAGAGGTTCTCCTNGTTGTGGAGTCTCCTTCTCTGGAGACATTCAAAACCCGCCTGGATGCGTTCCTGTGCGATCTGATGTAGGTGTTCCTGCTCTGGCAGGGGGATTGGACTAGATGATCTTTCGAGGTCCCTTCCAATCCCTAACATTCTGTGATTCTGTGTGATTCTGTGATTCTGTGATTCTGTGATTCTGTGATTCTGTGATTCTTTACAGTGAAAACCAGCACCATCTGGGCTAACAATGGGTTGTTAGTGGTAGTGAAGTTTAGTGGTTATCTCAACATAGCTGAACAGGCGTGGACCTCAAATCAGAATGAAACCAGCAACACAGTCTGCAAACAGGTCTCTGTTGGTCTAAATGCCTGGTTTAAACCTCCTTTACTGTGGATAATACTTTGGACAAAATGTGCCAAATTTGCCTCCCATCAGTGCAACCTGCTGTTTGCCAATATTGTTATTGGTTCAAGCAGACTTAGAAATGTGGTAAAACAGACAAATGACGTGGTCAGTTATACCAGGATATGAGGAAAAGTCTTGGATGCCACTTGTCAGTCTCAGTGAGGGAAAGTTTCCTTATGTAAGAGATAAGATTGTGACCCAGATTTCTCCTGGCTTTGTTTTCACCTTCAGGGAAATTGCTTTGTGTGCCACTGCAAACCATGTTCTGTGTAAAGGCTAAAGGCCAAAGACAAAGATTTCTACTTCCTTTTCGATGAGTTTTTGTGCTCTGAGAGGCAGAAGCATTGCTTATACCTGTTTCTCACTAGAGTAGAATCATGCCAAAAATGAGGAAAAGTTGACTCCAAGCTCATGGCACAAGAGGCTGATTTTGGGAAGTCCAGCTGATCACAAGAAGCTTCTGGCTCAGAAGGCTCTGCACAATTTGTCATCAGCCATTTTTTTCATATGGACATTCATGGAATGAGAATTAATTGATGTCTGGGTCAATATGTGGCCTGGACATGAAAAGTTTGCTAACTCACTCCATCCCATCACGAGCAGGAGATGTCTGGTCTCATGATGCCAGCTGATCCTTCTCTCACTGTAGCTTCCTGGGTAGTCCCTGTCCTCACTTCTTCCATGGTACAGCAGGTGCATCACAGGTACGCTGCTTGCCACTATGTACTTAGCTGCATGCAAAGTAGAAGTCCAATCTGTCTCCCACTGATGTTCAGAGGTTTTGCCACTGACTAGACTGTGAGCTGGAGCATATCCTAATTTATAGAAACAAATTGATCTTTACAAACCCAAAAAGAATAAAGTAAAATAATCTTTGGACCTGCTCAATGTCTTCTTGCTCTCAGTGACACTTTCTTTAAGGATGGTAAAGCAGAGGTTTGGGAAAGCAAATGTTCATTCTGCAGACACTGCCTGACTTTAGGAGTAAGATTTATAATTTCAGTTTATGCACAAATCTTCATCTCTTGTTTTTTAAGGGATAATAAAAGTAGAACACTAAAGAGTGAAGACTGGGGAGGGTCTAAATTTTATGTATGTATGTCTCCCACTACTCTACATTTATGTTTTTAATATCTACAGAAGTATTGTTTTGTTTCAGATTTATTTTTAACCTGAAAACCAAAGAAAAACAAAAAATACTTTGCCCTTGGATCTTCAACGCTGAAAGGCAAGGGATGGTGAAGAACCTGTTTTGTGTCTCTTCTGCTTACCTGCAGAGTGAGAATGAGATAAAAATGCAGAATAAATGGCATTTGGCTGGGGTGAGGAGGGACATATCACCTGTCTCCTCTGTGCCTGCAAGCTGTTGTCCATGGCTGTCTATTCCTTGGAGTACCTGCAGGTGTGTTTGACATGCTATAGAGATGCCAGAGCCTAGCCACTGGGTCAGTGAACGAAGCACATCCATCTGCCTTGACCCTTGTATTAAGGTTTATGTGAGGGGTAATATTTAAAGGTTAGAGCAGTGATCATAAAGTCATCCCAAAATATATGGCCTTGTGATTGGGTGATGAGAGGACTGCAACAGCAAAATCCCCCTGCGTTTAAATTTTGTCCTGGCTCTACTGGTCTTTTCACTCACACCAAATTTCTCCATCACTGTAATCCAGCTGATTTTGTGAGTGAAACTGATGGGGACAGAATAGACTTAAATATTATGAACAGCTAAAAAATAAATGGGGGAAATGAGTATAGTTTTTCAGGGAAATTAAGTTGATTCAACATGTATTAACCTTCCTAACAAGCCGGTTAAGGCACATGCTTACGTCCTGCTCCATTTTACTCAGTCCCAAAGGGCATCTTTATGATCATGAAGTGGAAGCAAAAAGAGAAGAGTCAAGACCTCACTATTTTTTCCTTAGTCAGTTGAAGGACCAGTTGCCCCATTCTGGTCCCTTTAGACCAACAGGGAGTTCTACCATTGACATTAACGGGAAAAAGATCTGGCCCAGTAACTGGCTATTTTGAAGCTGCTTCTGTCACCCTTGCTGCATTGTTGCTGAGAGTACAGAACATCCTCGCCTTCTGTTTTTCACTCCTTAATGTTTCCTTAGAATACTTACATGGAGAGTGACTGTAAATGCTTAACCTTTGTCAATGGCAGACGTTCAACAGAGTTTGGCTGCCTCCTTCTATTTCCTTGTGGACACTGATTTACGAGTCCATCCAAAACATTTGTTCAGAAGGATATGACTAACATGAGAATCTGTTACTGTGTAAACACAGCGACCAAAAGCTATTTGGCAGTGTTTTGGATCTGCTGGCTAATAATTAGGTATTTACATTCGCTTTAAGAGCACCAGTTGTGATGATCTAATGTGGTTCAGTATTTATATGGATAACTCATCAGTTTTTTTTCATTTCACAATGATTCAGCATAATTACATGAGAGATAAAGAACATTTAAAGAAAAGTACTTATTTCTATAACTAATTTCAGTCAGGACCACATTAGAAATGACATGCTGAGCTCACATGAGAAGAACAACGCCTGCACTTACTGGAAACATTGCAGTAAGGGTGAGTGAAGTCATTGAAAACAAATTGCTGTTCCCTTCCTAAATAGGCTTGGACTGGAATAGGGTCCTCTGGCTTGTGACCAGATTTAGCCTTCACAGCCAGTTTGTTACACAGAAAATGAGTAAATTCTCTTGGGAAACAAATCTGCAAAAATGTGCATGAGAATTTTTGGGGAGGGGACTGATACATGGATCTAACACAATCAAAACCATATTAAAAGCTGTAAATAATTTGCTGTTGTTTGGGCAATTTTAGAAGCACTGGGCATTCATTTATTGACAGTTATCACTGCAGCAGGTATAATGTTATACCGATCCAACTGTGTCAAAAGTTATGTGAACAACATGTACATCAGCCCCTAATTCAAATACACGTTATTCACTCTCATGAAAACTACAAAGACTGTGAAGCCTTAACGATACAGATCCAAGTACACGTTGATAAGCTTGAAGGGCATATGATTTGCGTTGTGTACCTTCTACTGACATTGTTTTCGGAGCATCACAAAGGAGTAGGAAAATATTGTGCAATAGCCAGGATGAACAAATTTGCTTTTGATTCTCGTACTGCTAAAGAGCTTGTGAAAATATTTGAGGGCAAGACTTTTTCCTGCCCACTCAAGGAAGCAAGAACAGCATTGCCCTGTTTGACTGTTTGCAAGAAACAGAAAAATTCACATTTTCCCCCACACATGCCTCAGATCACCCCAACAGATCCTAGGAGATAAGGAAAGTCAAATAATGTGCTCTGAGAACCATGTGAGTAATAGAATTCTCCATGAGCTTTCCAAATCTAACGACAGCAAAGGTAATTTTGTCCACAAAACCGCCACCATGGATAGTACTACGGCTGCTCAGTACCTTCAGTTCTTCACACTTTTCGTCCTTTATTTGGTACTTTCATAAACTGAGGAATACATTTCTGTGCAGTATACTTTCAGCTTAGCCAGGTTAGATCTCACCCTGGTACTTCTACTTCCTGCGCAGTACATTTCTTCTTCTAAATCTTTCATTTCACACTGATAAGCACTTTAGCTAGAAAGTTGCATGATACTGTGATAGAATCACAGAAATTAGGAGTAATCAAATCCATGCCTCTGCTTTAGGGGAGGAGAAAGCAAAAAGATGGCAGGGGACAAGATGGGAAAATAGCGGTACTATGCTATACATACATCTATCTATACCAGCCAAGCAACTGTAGCTGGGAACACCATATTTTTTTAATAATTCACTCTGCAAAATTGAACTCTGTTATAGGATATTTTTTCTATGTGTGTTTCTTTTTTTTTTTTTTCCTCTAGTATGTGATTCCTGACTCTTTCATGGATCACCAAGGGCATAGCTATGCCTTCTGGGTCACCTAAATTATGTGGACTCTTCCACATTTGAGAAATAATGACAAGTCTCTGTGGTGGAGGCTCTCCAGTATTTCCAAAATTAATTTGATTTCTGTGGGGAAAGTTGGTGGGGGCAAAATGAGGAGAGGAAGAGTAGAGACTCACATCCTAGTGAGATATTTTTCTCCTTGAAATTTCTCTCTCTGTCTTTTTCTTAGCGAAGCTGGTCAAATAATCTAGTAAGAATCAGTCTTCTTTGCCAATGTCACTTTTTCATTATTTCTCCACTCATAGTGCTGGCAATAAAAGACTGCTTCAAAAAGTAAAATATTCTCAAGATCTTGGCCTGCAATGCTCTGGAGATGTGATTAACTTCTCAGAGGTGTAGAGAGCTCCAAACTCATTCAAAGCAAGAGCCTTGGGACTAGATGGTAGATTTTGGATGTTTTCCAAGACGAGAATGAAACAGAAGCATCTGGATATTCTGCATTCCCACTGCAGTGGCAATGGGTATCATTCCTGAAGGCTGGACATGCCTTTCATCTTGTCTCCAGATATGCTTCCCAAAGAAGTCACTTTATCTGTTCCTCCTCATTCACTCTTCCCACCCCAAGCCATGAGTGTTCTCTGCCTCCCATCCACAGGCTCAGCTGCTCCCTGGCGATGCAGACGAACAGGTCCAGCACTTACATCAGGTTAGTTAACCTGGTTAGAGCAAGCTGGGACTACTCATGTGAACATCTCTACCAATGGATCAAGTGGGGTAGTAATTTCCAGTTCAGATGTAGTGATGAACAGCTGTGGGGAGTAAACCTCTCAGCTGGAACAGCTGGAGCTGAAAGAGGATGTGTGACTATGTCCTGAGACAGCCAGGCTATGCAACAGAAGCATCTGAGCTGTGTTTATAAAATTTCCAGGCACTTAAATGAAAAGAAGAAGAGGGTAAAGAAGAAGGTCACCACTAAAATACTGGAGCATAAGAAGAGGGTAAAGAAGAACAGTGTAAAGAAAAAGACTGAAAAGCAGAAGAGGGAAAAGCAGCAGGAAAAGCAGAAG
>VZTO01019373.1:0-41746 GCA_013400615.1 Syrrhaptes paradoxus | reverse complement strand
CCTCAGCTTTTATGTCTCGAGATTTTTTTTTTTTTGTTCACCTGCAGGGTCACCTCTTAACAAACGTGTTGGTTAGTGAGCGTGACTCCCTGACATGGATGCTGAGCTGATACTTAACTTCTTCTAGTTCTTTTATTTGCTGCTTTGGCAGCCTGTGCCGTGCCCGCAGCGGTGCAGGGGGTCAGGGAAGAGGTGAACGAAGGAGCAGCTGCCTTCAGAGGAGGAACTTGCCCCTTTTCTCCTGCTTCCCTGTAGCAGAAGCTGTGTGCTGGAGCTGGACCAGCGCTGCCAGCATCCTCCACTCTGGTGCAATTTATTTTTTTTGCTCAGTTGGCATCGTAACTTGGACAGAGGCTGTGGAAGCCTTTGTTTCCTCTAGAATTCATCATCAGCGGCAGGAATGGCTCCTTGAAGTCTTCACAACCAGCCACCCTGCATCTCGGTGGCTGACCTTTCGAGCAGCTTTGCCGGGTACCGGACACAGACACCGTGATCTGCACCCTGAACAGCTTGGGAAGATCCCCCAAAGCCTGGAGGGTTTCTGTTCATGTATTGATGACAAGGAGAAAGTCAGACAAAAGCTAGAGCTTAGATTTTGTGGACACAACCTGGAGCTTCCTCGATCTCTTTTTTTCCCCGTCTCTCTGTTTTCTTTCTACCTTCTTTGCACCGTGTCCACGGAGTCGTTTATCTTTTATTCTCCCGAGACACGTACAATGCATTAGTCTGTTGAAGCAGCTTAATAACCATGTGTGACCTGCGCGTCTGTTAATCAGAATGTTTATATTTGTTACATTTGTAGAAGTTTTTGCGTGAAACCATGTCCAGAGGACAGTGACGTGGGCACGTAGAGACGTTAGCAGCATCCCAGCGTTCCTCTGGCTCCGGCTTGGTGATTTTGAGTGGCCAAACAGATAGGACAATGTTGCTGCTGGTTTTCTTGAAATCCCGCTATAAACCCTTCACAGGTACTGCTTAAGGGGTGTGAGTGGTACCCGCTTCCTCCTGCACCCCCTCCCGACCAGACTTTCTCATGATTTGGCCGGAACCCGTTTTGTCTGCTGAAACAAACATTTTTTTTTAATGATAGTATTTTTCCTGATGTGAAACCTTACCTGCTGGGAATTAGACTGGATATCAGAGCCATAGTCCATACGCCATAGTGTTCTTTCCCATCCTTGCTGCCCAGTTCCCAGTCACCGTGGTGATGGACAGCTCGGCAGTGCGTGGCCGAGTGCGATGCTCTCCTCTCTTGCGTGGTTTTTTTAAGGAATAAAGGGTGAGAGTGAGGTTTTTGAGGCTGAAAGACAGAATGTTGAAAACAGAGCAAAAGAAATCCTTAAAGGAGGACAGCATCTGGGGAGAAGTTTTTTCCGGGGCAGGATGAAGAGGTAAGGGAGGGGTAGAGTCTGCTGAGCCGCGCGTCCCCAAGAAGCCGGAGGGATCTCCGAACACAGCGGAAAATTCATCCTGGTTGGTGTGTGAGGCAGCAGCAAGAAGAAGGGGAGCTGTCTGTTCCTTCTTGTGTTCTTTCTTTGTGCAGAGGGCTGGAGTTGTTTTCCAAAGGAAAGATGTATCTTGGGAAGCCCGAAGGGATGCTGTGGTCCCTCGGGACTTTGTACCGGCGCGTGCTTCTTGGGGTCTGCCGGTGGAAAAATCTGTTCTACCTTTGCTTGCCACTTCACACGTTGCTTTTCCCCTTCAATTTCTGAAGCAGTGACATTGTGCACTGTGTTTCGAGTGCTAATGTTGATTGAAGTTCTCCCTGAAAGGATGTGCACTTGAACTGTCAAGAGAGTGAGTGATTGACAGCGGGTAGAAGTACTTCTTGTGTCAAGGCTTTGTCAAGTCATTGTTGTCAAACCTACTTTACTGAATACCAATAATTCCTGCTAGATGTTCAATCAAAAGATCCTCTGTTCCAGCACCATTTTACAATCATATTTAATACTTGAGTCGTCCCGCAATAGGCAGGTGTAAGGGAAGCGAACCACGGCGCTTTACGCCCGCTTAGTCCATTTGGAGAGCTCCTGCGCGCATCTTTGCAGCCCAGGATGAAAGGAAAAACTCTTCTCATTCCTTTGTACGCTGAGAGAACCTGAATGGGAGAGTTTGTTTAATACCGTGTCTCCTATAGCTGCGTACCCAGCACGTGTTCCATAATAAAGGTGTTTAGTGACTCACAGCTGTTGAGTTTTGTTTTTTTTTTTTCTGCAGGAGATGTTTCCTTTTTTTTTTCTACGCATACATACTTTAAAATAAGTTAAATCATTTTATAATGATCCTAAAGGCTTTAAATAGCCTAAATATATGTTTAATTAAAGAAGCTTCCTATTCTCAAGCTCACTTTTACCACTGGAGGAAGCCTGAAATGTCGAACCCCCTTTATTTATTTTTGCATCGATTTTTTTTTTTTTTTTTTTTTTTTTTTTTTTTTTTTTTTTTTTTTTTTTTTTTTTTTATTTTTTTTTTTTTTTTTTTTTTTTTTTCCCCCTCCTCTTTTGTCAAAATGCTGTGTAAGTAGAATTCCCCTGGTTTCCTTTTTTTTTTTAACGTGAGCAAGGCCACGCGGCTGGTCGTGCAGAATTTGACTGAGGCCTTTGTTACAGGTAATTACCATCTGAGGCCAGGAGCCGGTGGGGTCTGGGGTGGAGGAATTGGCACCAAGAGCAATTTCCTGGGCGTCCGGAATCGTTATTTGCTTTATAAAAGAGATTCAGGTTCTACTGACGTTGGTTTTGGTTACAGAATAAATTTTAAAATTAGTTTCTAATCCAGTAGGAAGGCTGAAAATTAACTGCCCTATCTGCTTTGAGGCTCTTAGCATATTTTTAGGACTTCTGCGTGATCACTGCAACAGAATTTCATTTCAGTCCAGTCGGACAATGAAAAGAACGAAATTGTTTTGGCTGAAAAACTCGTACAACTTTAGGAACACTGAAGATGCTTTATTGTCCTGAAGTGCACGAAGAGAGTGTCTCAGGAAAATGAATGGTGTCATCTCATAGATGGAAACTTCGTAAAAAAAAAAAAAAAAGTTAAAAAAAAATTTCTCTGTTGAAAGAGCTGGCTGAGGCTGCAGGGAGGGTTTGGGTAGTAAAAATGAGCAGGAGTAGAAATATGTTTGTGGAACCTTGTTAGTTCCCTGGGCTGGTAAAAGTAGTAAATCTAGGGGAAAATTAGAGTGTTAAAAATGTACGAAGTATTGGTGTTTAATTACTTTACAGAAATAAAACCTGCGGAGAGGAGAACTTGCTCTCTTAGGGAGCTGATTGAACATCTCATTAAGTTTGGGGCTGTTAAAATCCTGTTGTACATAGAAAATAAACAGAGTGGCAATAGGATCCGGTGAGGATCTTGTTGGGTCGGAGCCGTACGTGCGTATTGTGCGTAAGAAAGTGGTTTGGACAATATTCCTGTATTCATACCCCAAATGCACGTCTTAGCAATTTGCAATGAAATGAATCTTGTACCTAAGGCACTACTGGAGTAACCGGTGTTTTAATTAAGAGTTTAGATGGTGGAAGGAGCAGGCTCTGGAAGGGCAGACCAGAGTCTGCTCCAGTCCTTGTCTTCTAGGGGGCTATTGGATGCAGTAAGAGTTGTGTTGGGTCCAGGGTGAGTAGTGTGAAGGAACGGGACAGGTTAGACAGTTCAGGAAGAAATGTTCTGCGTTTGCATTGAGTAAAAGCTTGGGAAGTAAAGGAGGGAAAAGCACCAAATGGAAAGAAAGGGAAAGGGAGGATGAAGTGGAAGAAGCAGCTGGAGATTTTGGTTTCTTGCCTTTCATTTCGCTGGGTTGCTTTTGTCACAAGAAGACAAATCGTGACGCACTTTGTCTTTCATGACTTTTAAAATTATTTAAAAATACATTGAAATGCCTAAAGGGGTTCAATATAAGCTCAATGACTTCAGCATACAGATCCTGGGAAGCTTGTTCACGTGTTCTCTTTCCGCGCAGTCGGCAGCAGGTTTGCAGCAGGGGTTCATCCCTGTCCTGCGGTCCCTGGGAAGGGATGCCTTGGCTCCCCTTCTTGTGGTCCTGGCTCCATTCTTCACGGGAACTCGTGTCTTGGACGACTCATGCCAGCTGTGTAGTGTTTCCTACCAGGAGTCTCTAACGTCTTGTTGCTTTTTCCCTTCAATTCAGGTTGTGAAAGGCCTTACCTATTTATGGAGTCTGAAGATTTTGCACAGGGGTGAGTAACAGATGGTTTCTGTTTTCCAAGGAAGCTCCATATTATTTTATTTTAACACCGCCTTCTACAGAGGCACTAGACCATGCTAACATCTGGTTTGATTCCAATGGAGTAATGCAGAATGAATCTTACTCGTTAGCCTTGCAGATCTTCTGATAAAATATTTTTACTGCTGTTCTTTTATTGCCCTCCCTCCTTCTCTGAAAAGGAAAGACTAAAGAGAGAAATTAATTTTATTGAGATACAGATGCTTGGGGTTGCAAACACATGCCCAGTGGAAGAATCCGCAAGGAAAATCAGA
Source organism: Syrrhaptes paradoxus (assembly GCA_013400615.1). Taxonomy (NCBI): domain Eukaryota; kingdom Metazoa; phylum Chordata; class Aves; order Pterocliformes; family Pteroclidae; genus Syrrhaptes; species Syrrhaptes paradoxus. The sequence goes on along the minus strand of VZTO01019373.1, from coordinate 37,246 downwards.
TGTTTGACTGGTATTGAAAATAGAAGATAGATAATGAAATTTCTTATGCACTTCAGAAATCTCAGGTGATAGCCACAAGCGTTGCAAGAGTTGCAGCTCTCAGAAATTGTGGCCAACGTGGTCATGAATAATTAAAGAAACTTTAAACCTGCTTGGCCATAAGCCGTTTTGGGGTTTTGCTGTTTCATGGAATCACAGAATGGTTTGGGTTGGAAGGTACCATAAAGATCATCTAGTTCTTTTTTTAAATTCTCATTTATTTCTTGCTTTTTAATGTTGTTACATTTTGTTAAAAAAAAATAAATTGTCCATTGTGGTAAGTTAGTTCAGATAACACTAGAACTTTTGAAAACAATGTCAGTTCTGGAAACAGTGGAAGATGCTGGTTAAAGAACAAAGAAACCCTTTCCCCTGTACCAGAACCACCCCCCCCCCCCCCAAAAAAAAGAAAAAAGAAAAAAAAGAATGAGAAACTCATTACATTTATAATGTTTCTAAAGTGTCGGAAAGTAACTGCTCTGGTTCCTAATGGTTTAATTTAACCCATCTGCTCAGCCAGCCCCCGTGCACAGTTGGAGCGTGCAGTAACCGCCGTCATTTGGGATTGAAAGAGAAGTGTAGAGTAGAGAGACACATAGAAAATTTTAAGTTGCAAAGCAAATAAGTAAGATCATTTCTTCTGGGGTGCTTAGTTTTGGAGTGGCTGGGAAGGAGATGGGAGGCTGGGGCAGGGCAATGAGACACGCCTGGGCTGGGCGCCCGGTGTCCTGGTGTGGTCGGTGCGAGGTGTTGGGCGCTGCTGCAGTCATCCGGAAATCTGGGCTCGGGGCGGGAATAAGAAGCTAATAGGAGACATTAATTACTGGTGTGTGTGGAGGTCCTGCACCTCCTTGGAGAGGTGTCCTGAGGAGGAGAGTTTGTTTGTAGTGGAGGAGGAGGTTGGTCCTTCCTTTGTGGAATCCCAGAAGGGTTTGGGTGGGAAGGGACCTTACAGCCCATCCAGTCCCACCCCCTGCCATGGTGGAGTTGGGTTGGACTTGGTGATCCTCGAGGTCTTTTCCAACCTTCATGATTCTATGATTCTATGGGCAGGGACACCTCCCACCAGCCCAGGTTGCCCAAAGCCTCATCCAGCCTGGCCTTGAACCCCTCCAAGATGATCCATCCTTGCCATGCTTTTGTAACATCCCAAAAGAAAAAGATTCAAAAATTTTTTTTTTCATTAAAGATTCTGGCCACCTACTAAATGGGATTTGGAAAGACCATTGTGATGGGGCAGAAATCCTATAGCTGTAACATTTGGTTGTTGTTCTGCTGTAAATTTAGAACCTGGGTCTGATTTTTGCTTTCTCAGTTAAAAAAAAAAAAAATTCTCCCTTTCTACATGAGTTTCGTTGCCTTGATTGAAGAGCAGCTCCGAGTTTTTGATGAATTATGTATGGTCCTTGTTATGGTCTAAAGAAAAGCGCAGAAACTGATTTTTCATCACACTTCAGATTTTCCTGGCCTTGGTCTGTTGCTGGGTTGACCGAGGTGAGCACAGCACTGCAAAGCGCCGTGGAGGGGGTGACAGCATTCCACTGGGTTGGTTTCAGACCCCGTACCCGTTTTTAGGATGCAGAACATGTCTGTATCTTACAAATGGGTACGGAGTAATGCAACGCGAGGAAGATGCTTGTTTCTCAAAGTAGTTTCCTTCAGCTGGCTCCTGGTTTTAACACATCAGAGGTAAAGAAAAGCGACTTTAACCCCGAGTGCCTTGCTGTCCCATGCCAAGCAGACCACGCAGGAGGTTGGCGTAGGCTAAAAAGTCAAGAATTTCCAACGCCGCGCGGGCAAATGCCGGTTTGTGACTAGAGTGCGTGGATTAAAGCGAAGGAAACAAACAATGAGCAAGTCTTTTATTCCAGATCAGACATCCTAGCAAATATTACAGCTTAACTTCAAAACAAACCTCACGACTAATGAGGTGATAGCCGTGCATGTTAATAAACCTGAAGCTGGAGTCGTCGTCATCACACCCACATCAAACGTGAACACAAGATTAACACCTACCCCTCTTCTTTGGAAGATGTGAGAATGTCCCAATGATAAGTGTGCTCTTTTCCCCAGAGGATAAGAAGTAGAAATGGAAGGGTAATGAGAAATTAACTTCGATTTAAAACAGAATTAGCAATTAAACGAGTCTCATCATGTACAAAGTCAAAGTTTGTATAAAGACAAACCGAAATCTGTTAAGTTCAAGAATAACTATAGACCGTGTGCGTTTTCTCTGGCACGTTCTCCTCCTTGGTAAAGGAAATGTATGAAATCAGTGTTACCCGCTTGAGGTGAATTGTCCCGACCTCCGTGTGTGTGCGTGGCACTGCGTGTACTGGGGGCCAGGGTTTGGGCACCTTCCTTCCTGCCAGGTTTTATATTGGTGTCAGAATTGGTTGGTGATGGGTGAGGCTGGGTGGAGTGGAGGATCTGGAGATCTCCCTGGACTGTTGGTTGCGTGGCTGGCTGTGGCAGAAGGGAGGTTTGTCCATCATTCCGACCATCTCTTTTCTTCCCCCCGGGATATTCCCTGAGGAGGAGATTCACATTCTCTGGGTTTGAGCTGAGGAGCTGGTTGGTAGGGGCAGGCATGGTGGGATGCTGAGCGTTCCCGTCTTCTCGGCAGGAACTGTGGGTTGCTGAGGAGCTCACCAAAGATGTCCCCAGCAGCCTGCTTGGCTGCCCCCTCCCTCCTTTTAGCTTGGTGAGAAATAATCAGCATTAGTGCCACACACAACGAAGCACAAACAAAGATACGAGGGCGTGTGTATGTACACGTATACATCCTTACGTGTGTGTATGTAGAGATAAATGCATCCGTGCATGCTCATGGACTGCTCAGGCTTATTTAAAAAAAAAATAAATTCCTGGGCTCTGCAAAAAACATGCTGATGAGGTCGTTGTGGCAAGAAAATATTTTCATTCTTCCAACTCTTCTGCGAGCCGGCTGCAGCTAGAACTGTGCTTTTGTAGCTCGTGGCTCCCTTGAACTTAGAGTATTGTGGGTTTGTGTTTTTAAAAGACAGAAAAAGTCAAGAGACAGCTTTGAAAAATCGGGGATTGGTTTGTTTTTTTTTTTTCCCCACAATCATTAGTCAGTTTGTGTTTCGATAAGATGAGTGAGATGTTCGGTGTTCAAACACCGGCACCTCTGACAGTTGCGTTTGCTGGTGAGAGCTTGGAGGTCCCCGTTCTTTGCAGAGAGGTGAAACGATGTCGGCAGATGCATCATCCAGAGGACTTGTTCATCCTCCGTAATGACGGTTCGTAGAAATCATTTGTATTAAGCAAGCACTGGTAATGGGAGCATAATGACCCCTTTTGGCTCTTGTTTAAATTCTTTCACTTCTAAACAGTAATATTAATCACAAGCAGATGGTGCAGAACATTATTTATGCACATTTGTTTTCCAAAAACCAAAAAAATGGTTAACCCCTTAGCTGGAGTGGTTTCTGAAACAGAAAGGCTAATTTACCGATTGCGTGATTTTTCTCCCCACTTTCAGTGTGAGATATTTTACAAAGTGATGTTTTTGTCTAGGATTGTCACTTTTTTTTTTTTCTTAAGAAAACTAATGCAACCGTTGGAATTCATGGCAAATATTTGCTTCAATACCCCGTTTGAGGTGCCGTTTAAATTCCGCTGCAAGGGCAGATCGTGTTTGTTTGGCTGCAGGTTGTTCAGCAGAATTCCCGACCTGCATGGACTGATCACCGATTATTTTTTTACTTTTAGAATTTTTTTTTAATGTTTGTTTGTGGAATGATTTCAGTCTCAAGCAACACTTAATGAATGACTGATTTATTTATTTATTTTTTTAATCATATCCCTTCATGTCACAGGGGAGGTGGGCTCTGCAGACCCTTGGTGACACAAGGTGATGGGAGGATGGAGCCTTGGCTCTTCCTCGGTGGGAGCTGAGCATCTCTGCTGGGCTAGGGGACAAACGTGACAAATGTGACGTGGTTGTTTCCTCTGGTGGGTCATGTTAAGGGAACAAGGACTTGTGGGGTGAACTTGGAGAACATCCTGCTTCTTCCTCTGGACTCATGATGTGGTTGAGTCCTTAGAGAAGGAAAATTTGCTTATGAGCATCTTGCCTCATCATAATTTTCCACGAGGTCATGGTGTTTCACACTTAGAGATGTCTTCTGCCTTCCCAGACCCTCCACTCTACGCCGAGGGAACGGATTTTTTGCATTGTCAATAAATAATGCAGTTGATCGGTCTCGATCCCACCAGCCTATTTCCACCCATACTGCACCAAAATGTTTTTCTTGCCCATTTGGTTATTAATTAATTTTTTGTTACATCCTTTGCAGTTAAGAGCCTCTTGCTAGACTGCAGAGTTGGGTTTTTTTGGGGTTTTTTTTGAAGTATTAGTGCTGTGAACAGCTGGATTCACGGGGCAGAGCCTCGGTACTTTCTGCATGTGTGTTTGCATCTTGGTTCGTTACAATTCAGCGCAAGCCTGGTAACGAGGCAGCTCTCCTGGCTGCTGTATTTTTAGAAAGAAGGTTAAACAGGATTACGGTGCAACTTGCTGCTCTTCTCGGGATTCAGGGTAGAGCCGGCCGATGTGCCGTGTCTGCTTCCATTTAGCAAAGTCACTCGGCTCCGGAGAGGAGGTTGCCACGAGCAAATCTTTGAGTCTTCTTGAAGTTTGAGGTAGAAAAGATATTCCTGAAATGGGAGATTTTGGGACTGCCTGGGTTGCTCTGTAGACGTGTTTTGTCTCTTTACCTGAGGCTGGGGAATATGTAAAAATCCATCAAAATGCAGCACACAGACTGAATTCCTAAAGCTGAAATGGAATCGGGATGCACAAAGGGAGTCTGGCGATGCTGCAGCACGATGGAGATGCTCGTGACTCATTTTTCTCTTGGCTTTTGGAGGAAATTGCCAAACGTACCGGCGGTGTTGATACCTGACCTGAAACGTACAGACCCACTTCCGCTCCAGAACATACTATTGAATGCTCCGCTTGTAGAACTGGATTTTTAGCTCAAATATAGGAAAGCATTTAATCAGCTTGTTAATTGAGGTTATACATTCCTGCATTACAGAGACGAATTAAACGAGCTACTGTGGTACCGGAAAACATCTGCTAAAGAAAGGCAAACTTAATGATAAACAAAATTAGGTTCTTCTCTCGTTGGGTTTCATCCATCTGCACCCAACTAGTGCTCACTTTGAAAGAAGGCAAAGATCCAAGCTATTGCTTTTAATCCATTCTGACAGAAGAAAGCAGTGATTAGGCAAAGCCCCTCTGCTCTAATCTTCCCAAGTTTAAGCCCGGCCATAACGCGCACCTTATGCTTTCCAACTGGAGGAGAAGGATGCTAGATGTTTCCCGAGCTGGATGTTGAGCAGTTTATTCACGCGTCGGTTTTACAGTAGGCAGCAGAGTTGTACCGACTCCTTTCCACATCGGAGGGGGGCAGCATTAAGGTCTTTGCGCTGACAATCTGGCTTTACGATGCACATTGATGTTTTATTTGCTGGAGCGGGATTAGTAATCGTTTTAAGGCGTCGCTGGCAGTTAACGTCTGTGAAATATTCAATTCTGCTTTTGTCACTACGTGGAGTGGAGGAAGGGCTGGTAGAGGGAGGCAGGGTTCATTGCAGTGGGAGAGGACAAAGTGACAGGGCTGGGGTGAACCCTAGAAGGTCAGCCCATCCAGCTCTTGGTATGAAAACACCGTTCGTGTTCACTGTTTGCTTGTTCCTAAATTGTCCAGTGTTGGAGTTTGTTCCCTCTCTGCCGTTTCCCCTTCATGCTCCAGCCATGCTCCAGGAAGTTGTTTAATCCTGTCTTTATGCAGTTGGTTAATCCCCATCTCAACGTAGTGTTTCTACTTGGCCCTGTTGAGTTTCATCTTATTTTTTCAGTTTCATTTTCCAATTTGTCAAAATCACTTTGAATTCTAGGTCCCATCCTTCAGTGCCCTTGCTGTCCCTCCCAGCCTGGTGTCACCCGCAGACTTGGGCTTGGTGTGAAGGGTCTTTTCCAACCTCAATGATTCTGTGGTTGAATAACGTGGGTTATCGGTATTTAAGAGGTACAGGTATAACGTCTTCTGGGATACTGACCGTTACAAACCAGAAGTTGCGTTTGAAATGTGTCCTTGAAATGTTCCCTATGAAAATCTATCGTGCCAATATCCATAATGATCTCTGTATATACAATAATATAATATCGTGATATAAGCATATAGAATCATAGAATGGTTTGGGTTGGAAAGGACCTTAAAGATCGAGTTCCAATATAATTATTATAACTAATAATAATATAGGTGGGATAATATGGATTAAATCCAATTTTGTTCCCCGAACAGACGTGAAGCCATCCAACATGTTGGTGAACACGCGAGGCCAGGTGAAGCTGTGTGACTTTGGGGTCAGCACACAGGTAATTCCCCCTTTCGATACCCACCCGTTGGCTTTTGAACGTCCAAATCACCTGGCTGCCAGGCAGGCAGCCCCCCGGCACGCTCCCCTCTGCGGGGACAGCCCCATTCATTTGGAATCTCCGGGTGACTTTTCTTCATCTGAATATGATTGTTCATTGTTTAATGACAGTAAAAACTGCTGATATTGTAATTACTACTTACGAATAGCAAACTTCATTGATATGCAGCTTGGCTATGAAAGCGTTTTGGCCAGACAAAAGGGAGGGCAGAGCGAGAGCTGTGCCTGGGGAGCCCAACTGGCCCACAATAAAAATTAATATTGGGATCTAACAATAGTGGTGGGCTTTTACAATGTGCAGCACAAATTTTAATTAATTTCCATTTTGGGCCTCCCTGGAGTACTTCTCTGAGAGTGACCCATGAGCTTGCTGGGATTGTTGATTTGAATTTCAGCACCTTTACTCTCAGCCAAACACCAGGACCAAAGAGAAGGTCAGCCTTGTATTATGGGTTGTCAGAATCTGTTGTCCCTCCAGCCTATTTAGCGCTTGTCGCATTCAAGGGATGAATGTGGCTTTATTCGCATCTTGAGCCAGCTGACGGAAAAATGAGCGCGTTCAATCCGACTTCAAATTGACTTTTTTATATCAGACGGGTTTGGGGTACTAAAGCGCTGAGCATCCTGTTTAACAGAATTGTTTAAGGTTATCTGCCATAAACCGTAACGCAGCGCTTCGCTTAAATTGGAACTCTCGTTCCCGACGAAAGAGAGATTTAATCATTTTTAATGCCTTCGCAGATAAATTTCTTCCCTTTTACATAATTTTTAGTTGATTTATAGGAATGATGATTGTAGGTTAAATGAGGAATAATTGCCCATTTTATTTCCACATTATCTTTATATTGTTCTAACAGCCTGTTTTGTCTGATAGCTGGTGAATTCTATAGCCAAGACGTATGTTGGAACAAATGCTTATATGGCGGTAAGTGGATTTATGCAGGAATAACATTTAAATAGAAGTGGTTGTTCACAGGCTTGTTCTGTCTGAATGCAAGATCTCTTCTAAATCAATTCTCAAACTTCATCCCTGCCCATCCCCAGCGTAAGCTGTGTTTTAATTGTGCGTGGCACCGAACAGCTCCCTTGTGCTGCCCCGCAGACCCGCTCCCTGCCGGTAATACTGGAAAGTTTTCGTGTATTTTTGCCTTTAATGCCTTGTAACGACTGGGAACAAAGAAGAGACCCAATTCAACATTAAAAAATCAGTTTTCTGCTGATAGCCTGCGGGTTTTGCAGACCACGGGCGGTCCGATAGTGTCCACGGTTTGGGAACCACTGCTCTGAGCCTGCAGTTGGGCAAAGATTGAAACCTGTGCAGGGTCTCATGGGTTTCCTGGTGCCTCAGCACCTCTGTGGCTGTTTGCCATGGGAAGCTGCCGTGGAAATGTGAAGCTAAAAATATTTGGGCTACTAACATGAGGGCATTAAATTGCATGTTGATACCATACGTATCAGGTCATCAGTGCATTTCGCTTTTCTATATCAATTTTGGTCAAACTACTTGTTACGATAAGACTGCTTTTGTCCTTTTTCTGTCTGTTAAAACATGAATTCCTGTAATTTTTAGATCACAGTAAGCCATTGCTGAGAGCGTATTGTTGGGAGGAAGGCTGGTGCTGTTGGGGTCGGGTTTAGCGGTTCTCGGTGACCCAACAACTGATGTGGGGTGTTTGCGTCGTTGAGATTAATCTGGTGATGAGAGTAAACCACAGAAGTCAGCATGTATTTCCCATTAGATCAATCTGATTAATTTAAATTTAACATATCTGAAAACTTAAATGCTTCCGTTTAGAGCAATATATTAACTGTTGTCTCTTTTTTTTTTTTTTGGCCATAAATTCTTTTAGCACGTATCTGGTAATATTAACGGAGAAAAAATAAGTGTTCAGCTTGTTTAAAAAAAAAAAGAAAAAAGGTGAAAACAATACAAAGTGGTTGATACTTGTATTTTTCAAACCTCAGACAACAGGAGAGAAAAATCCATGACCTTTAATTGCTTTCAGGTATTTTTTTCTTACTTTCTTGGAAGAAGAAAGCAGGGCAGGGTGTCCATTTGTTTGCTAAGTGCTTTTCTAGTCAAGGTGGACGCATTATGTGGCTTCTGAAAGACTCATGTCACCTTCCTAGAAAGACTTGGGCTATCCGGTGTCATCAGAATATTATGTGCGGAAATTTTTATTTTTTTTTTTTAAAAAAAGAAAATAAAAGAGAGAGAGAAAAAAAAAATCCGGTCTTCTATATTACCATTTTTTCTAGTAACCCTGCTGATTTCTCTGCCTCCGTTTTCTGTAAGAGCTGGAAAATAGCGATTCAGACAAATAAACAGCTTCCAATTAATCAACTTTTCCAACTCAGCTGTTACTCTTCGAGAGATCTTAAGCAGGTTTGAGAATTAGATTGTATTATGCATTTTGCACAAATTCAAGATTACTGCTCTCTTTCCCAGGTGTACATTACATAAATTACTTTTTTTTTTCCTTATTGTTTATGGATGTATGTGATAGATTCATCTATTAATTGAAAAAAAGAGAAGTTTAAGCTAAATTGTGCTTGTTCCAATTTCATGTGTTAAAATTATTTTGCTTGCTGAATGGGTCGTGTGTCATCAAATTTATAGTCTGGTCATCAGAAAATAACGAAGGTCATAAGCTTTGCTTTGGCTACGTGGCAGACTGAGTGAATTTGAAACCATTTTTAGAAAATTGAAGTTTCTGTTTAAAATAAGAAAAAAAGCATTTTTAATGGAGAAATTTAAATTTCCAACTAGAGTACATTTTCTTGTAAAATCATTTTATCACCACTTTATACATTAAAAAAAAAATTCTGGATGAAAAAAGTAATCAGTTGTGGAAATTTTTCAGATAATATCTTTTTGAGCTGTGTGTCCCTAGGATAATCCCTGTGTTGCACACTTGGCTTAAAGCACGTGTTCTTTTCCTCCTTCTTTTCCAAATTCTTAAATTCATGTGACTGGACTTTTTGTTCAAGTGTGCAAACGATTTCCTTGCCACTGCCTCCTGCGAATATGTAATTTCTAAAGAGAAGTTGCTGTTGGAACCTGGAGCTGTTCTAGTGGAAGAGTAACCGATTGAGTATCGCTCCGTTGGAATTATGCATCTGATTTGGCAGCTCAGGAGAGGCCAGGGTCTCATCTGCACTAAAAAAATCTGCGAGTGTTATCATCGAGCCACAAGCGCGGTGTCTGCCGGTGTGTGGTTTGGGTGCATACCTGCATCTCTACGAGGATCTTTCTCAGTATAAAAGGATGCTTAGAAATTATATCCCTATGTGATGCTATTGCAAACGTTTCTGAGATATGCTGACCTCAGCTAATTATACTTAATGAACTTAAATAAAAATAATTAAAAATTTGGGTAAGTGTTCAGCTCAAAATAAATGAGGCTCAGTCAAAAAGATTTAATTCCAGTTACATTCCAGGGTGGTTTTTTAGGTTATGGCAGTTGCAGAAGGCTGTCCTTAAACGTGGGCAGCCCAGTGTTTTATTACTTAACGTTCATGCTGCGCTAAAAGCTCCTGACCTGGGATTAGCGGTGTAAAGTGAACATCCGAAAACACATTCGACTGGCACTAATTTGGGAGTTTGTTTTCTAAAAAAAAAAAAAAAAAAGGTCTCTGGATTATTAAAGACTGAAAATACAGGCAGTGTGTCGTAGGTGGTTGGGCTAGACAGGTGCATTAACAGCACAGTGGGGAGAGAAGTCTCATGGAGCCTTTTATTGTTGCATTTCATGCTGTACTTGACCTTGGAAACGCTTAAATTGTAGCTTTCAAGTAAAAACTAGCGGTTATATTTTACAGCATTCTATTTCATGAGGCATTAAACTTGCTATTAATAGTTTAGAGCAAAGTCTTTTTTTTTTTCTATAGGTCAAAAATGAAATTAAAAAGTATATAAAATAAAAACAAATTGCCGGCATGTGACTTCATCAGTTCTTTGGGCTTCAGTAACTTTGCTTTTTAAACCATGGTTGCTCCCCAAGCCCTCGACTCATCGTGAGGGGTCTGTTTTCCCGGCGTCCCTTGGACCTTGCCGGGGCTCAGCAGTAGGTGTGTGTGCCGTTGGACGTGGTACCACGCTGCGTGCGTGCACACCATCAGCTTTTTGTTGGATAGACCGATCCAAACACAAACGCCAGGGCCAACTTTAGATCAGAGCAATGTACGGCCACGGGTCTGAACACAGCCAAGTCCTCTTCCAGAAGAGGAGTCATGTTTGGAGAGTGGATTTGCTCTGTGCCAGGTTAGCTGGTGAGCTTTAAGCTTCTTTGCATTTTTGTAGAATCATAGAATGGTTTGGGTTGGAAGGAACGATAAAGATCATGGAGTTCCAATGATCGTCTAGTTCCAACCCTCCTGCCAATTTCTCGGTTTATTTGTTTGCCCCAGGCTAGCTTGTGCAGGATAAGTATGTATCGTTGTTTGCTGGACTCAAGAAGATGTTTCTTTCCATCTCTTTGCAGCCCGAGCGGATTTCAGGAGAACAGTACGGGATTCATTCAGACGTTTGGAGTCTAGGGATTTCCTTCATGGAGGTATGCCGATGTCGATGCGTTTCACGTGCACGTTGCAAGAATCCAATGAGATTGAATATGAAAATATTTTCACGTGGTCTTTGTGTACTCTTTTCTGTATGCATGCTTTTAGCTATTGCTGAATATCTGGGCTGTATTTAGAATGGGTTTGTTCTTACCGTGCTCAATTCGCTTCCATATAAAGAGCCTCTCTGCAAACCATGGAACAGTCTTAAGCCTTCTGTTAAGACTCCACATGAGAGGAAGAAGTAGCACCTGGTCCCATGGGTGCCTCTGCATCCTTTCAACACCTCTGGGACTGCAGATGACAATATTTCTGTATTGCCTCTTCCCAGGCCAGGACCAAGTGGGCTGTTATTTGGGTTAAAACAGCATTTTGCAGATTCAAGGTTTGAGCTGGTTAATGGCCTTGCAAGATCTTTGCAGGAAGATTTGCACGGTGATGTGTGTCTCTCTCCCTAGGTGATGAAACGAAGTGTTGGGATTTAAGTGTGCACGAGGGCTTTTAGAAAGGTTTCTCACAAACGTGGTTTCAAGCAGGAGAAATTCGTATCGAAATGGAGCAGTTGAAAGAGGATGTGGTCGTAAATGCGGTCGTTCAGGAGAACCCACGGTGGTTTTTTCAGCTTGGGGTTCATCAGATGTTCTAAGAAACCTGAATTTCAATGACTTTATAAAAACGGGTTATTGTTTATAGGAAAGATAACCTAGAGTGTGTGAGCTGAGTAGAAATACCTGTGTGATTATAGCATCTTGACCAGTAAAACCAGACCTGGCTTGGTCTGCTTTGGGAGAAGGACCAGGCAGCTCTGGTCTGGTGGTGCCAGAAGGTTATGGTCACGGAGCATTTCTTACGCTGGCCCTGGCTGGCCACTAACACGTGAGCTGCGGTCGGAAAACCTTGTAACCTTGACAGCTCGAGCAATGAGCTCTCAAAAGACTTCTTCAGCTCAAGGACAGTCCCATGAAAGAAATTCCCCCAGCTCGGAGCAGTTGGTTCTTCTTTTGACAGCAGTTCATTCAAACCATCGGAGACTTGCATCATCTTTCCTGAATGGGGTGTGATTGACTGAAAAATAGAGGTGCCGTTCCCTTCTCTTCTGGTATGATGTGATTCATGATTCTGTGGTGGTGAGACACTGGAACAGGGTGCCCAGAGAAGCTGTGGATGCCCCATCCCTGGAGGGGTTCAAGGCCAGGCTGGATGAGGCTTTGGGCAACCGGGGCTGGTGGGAGGGGTCCCTGCCCATTCGTTCCATGGCAGGGGGTGGAACGAGATGATCTTTAAGGTCCTTTCCAACTCAAACCATCCTGTGATTCTATGATACAGTATCCTTAAGGTGAAGCTGAATATACTTTTTGGTGAAGTGCAACTCATGTTTTTAGCAGAAAATTAGATGGAAGTTAAGTAGTCTTGGTGCTGGCGAATCTAGGCAAATTTCCCATTTTGTAGCCTGAAATTTAACCAAGACTGTCATTTTGTTTTCAAGCAATAAATTCCATGCTAAATCAGTTTTACCCTAAATGAAGATACTTAATCCTGAATCATTGCGTTCAGATCTTGTCAATCTTTTGCGGCATCTGAGTGAAGCCAACTCTGAGTTGGAATAATGACGTACTTCAGCGTGTCGCAGGGAATGCCATTCTCTTGATTTGTTTTACTCCAAGTTTTAACAGTTTGTGATGCTGGAGAGCCCCCAGAATTTTGGGAGAGATAGAGAATGTACTCACACGCTCTGTGAATGAACCTACCCAACACAGGGCTAGAACAAGATCGTATCGCATCAAGGCTTGACTGTGGTGGTGATATAAATGCAGAATTCCTGTTGAGCGAGCATTTACGAGTTCCTTTGCTGAATATAAAATGTATGTTGATGTGCAGCAGCAATCTGATGATCTACCAAGTAGATCAAGATATTTGGAGTGTGGGATTATTGGCAGGTGACCCATCTGGCCATGAATTTGATTAGAAAGGTTGTATTTCGCGTTCTATTAACCAACATTAGGAAAACTCCTTTCATTTCCATTTACTCTCCTCTTTTAAATCTTCTCAACTTTTTTTCCTTTTTTTCTCTCTCACTTTCCATGAGTGCCTTCCGAACCAGCTGTACAAAAAACCAATTTGGTTCTGTGCGCTCTGTTAATTGGTATGTCGCCTGGTCCTCCGAGACCTCTCTTCAACATGATCGCTGTTTTATTGAAGTGGTTTGAGTGATGTGTTAAATGATGAAAACAAGGACAGTGGCTTAGAAAAATGTCTCGGAAAAGGTGAAGAAGATGCTCAGAGAGCCACACAAGGTCACTGTCATTAAAGTAACACTGTATTGACATGGGGATTGGGAGTGGAGACACCTAGGCTTTTGTGGATGGAACTGTTAAAAAGGGAAGTTAGCATTTGCTGTAGGATTTTTAAATCATCTCCAGTTAGCAGCGGAGTACTCCAATCCCTGCAACTTCAAGCTGACACCATTCTAGCACATTAATGTAACGGAAATGGCGCGTGGGACCAAGTTTGCAAGGACTGTTCTGACATATGATAACATAAAATAGCAGCTACGTCAATTTTCTCATTTTCTTTAATATTCTTCTGAGCCTTTAAAATATCTTGAATTTCTTTTCTACAAAGCCATGTGTAATGAGGAACTGAACTGTTACCTTTGACGGTTGGGAAAACTGCCCCAAAGACTTGCTGGTGGAGTGTGAAAAGGATTAGAGGTGGGTCCCGCTAAGTTTTGAGAGATGATGAGCGTTCCTGTGCATTTTGAAATAAGACATGTCCGAGGGTGCTCAGTCCTCCCTTTGCCAAAAATAAAAAATAAATTAAAAATTAAAGAAAAAAAAAAGAATAAATGCTGCTAGCTTTTAAAATTATTATTCTTTCATTTTTTTTGCAGTTTGCTTTCCTTCAGGATTTTTTGAAGTTAATTCAGTTTAATACATAATCTGTAAAATTGTTCAAAAATGTTTCATCACAAATAGTTTGTGTGTTTTCGTGGGTGTTCAGATGTTTTATTTAGGTGCTCTTGGGTTGACAAAGCAAGTTCAATTTAAAGCGGTGACATTGCTGTCACTCCAGCGAGGTCTGCGTCAGCATTTTCACTAGAAAAGCTGTTTTTCAGGGGTTTATAACTCAGTCATAAAACACACTCCAGGCTGTCTGGGCTGTGTCCCAGTGCTATGTCTGCTCTGTAACCAACTCAGCTCCCTCCAAGAGCCGGACCCTGCACAGGAGGATGAATTAAATTGCCCAAAATTTCTTGTTACTCTCCGCTGTGACTCTCATCCTACCTTGCACGGCTGCTGTCTGAACGTGAACTTCAAAGCATCCAAAATGGGATGAAAATACATCTCATTGGCTTTTAATAGGCAGCATTTTCCCAGTGGTGCATCTTTTTGTGGAGATGTTTGAGGAGCAGGCGTGTTACTGTCATAGAATCACAGGGGTTGGAAGGGACCTTAGAGGTCATCTAGGTCCAACCCCCCTGCCATGGGCAGGGACACCTCCCACCAGCCCAGGTTGCTCAAAGCCAACCTTCAGCTCAAACCTGTCACCTTCAGCTGAGCCGCTTCTCCTGGGATAAGGGTCTGCAGTAGGAGAGAAGCTGGATGAGAAGAGCTCTGGTGGGACCCTGTAGGGCTGGTGCGTTCTTGGGTCTTCCTGCTTCCAGGAGGTTGCCTCTTGGTTTTCTCCTGGATTTTACCACCTCCGAGCTGCCTGCTGGGGAGCACTGGCATGCTCTCAAGACATCCTTGAGGTCCAGAGTCTCCTACGTGTCATGAGGAGAGGTGGTAGGTGAGCAGAAACGAGTTTGGGGAAGGGGATGGGATAGGGTTGTGATCCCAGCTGGTCACTGAGGCTTGCAGGTCTTTGCCGGAAGATCCAGGGCCCACTTTATCTGCAGATAGAATTGGTCATAATATCTGACATAATGGTTGGTCTTTCGTCGATTTTATGCCCTTACCTACACAATAGCAGGTAGCCAGATGTGGGGGGAAATCTGAGACCCCAAGCTTGGTGGTACAGCAGAATTTTCTATAGTGACACTGGAGACTTGGTGAAAGTTTGGTAGAAAGGGGTACGATCATGAGGAATGTCTGTGTGACTGCTGGACATGGACCATGTGGTGACCTACAGTGTCGAGAGCTACACTGAGGAGTATTAATTAAAGTAGCCTATTAGAAGACATCAAGGGTCAAGCTTAAATGGGAAATGAGAGTTTGCATTTCATCTCTGTGCAGAGCAGGACTCTTGATATTGCAACAAAATACTCAGGTGAAGTGAGGCGTCTCCGATCAAGGGACAGTTCTTACTGGACCTGTCCTTGCTTTTTGTGTGCTTGGAATGAGCAGAATTTCTTTCTGCATCTTTAAACTGGAGAGACTGGGAAAGACCTTGCCACGGTGATGCTGCAGGTGCTGGCAGAGCAGCTGGGAACGGCTTGTAGCAGAGGGTGTGGGGTCATCACTGAGAAGGTGTTGGGTCACCACTGAGCAAACACGTGAAGAGAGTGATTTCCCTGTTCTCACACTGAGAATTCAAGAAGTTCTTAATGCATTAGATGGATCAGATGCATTATAAATAAAAATAAATAAAAATATTTTATTTCTGGCCTTTTTCTGGTTTTCTGGAGTATGGCTGAGAGCAGACTCTTGCCTTGAGCCCTTGGTAGCTTGGACGGGTGATAATTGCGTAGGTGTGACTGTTTAGTAACAGGCATCTTTCGTTCATCATTAAGCAAAGCAAGAAAACAGAAGTGGGTTTTTTGCAACCAGCCTCACCCTGTTGCTCTGTATTTTTAAGGACTGTAGCAACGTGGTGTTCGTCGGTTGGATGGACAAATCCATTGCGAGTGGCTGTAACACAGAATTTTGCTCGATAGCTTAAATTGTCCTTATCGTATTTATGTGGTTTTAATCATTCTGTACAGAACGATGCATTTCGGAAATTTGTTCTTAGGAAAAAGCTGGTCAAGATTTTTCTTATTTTTTTCCCTTGAGCTATTGTGAGCCATTTCTCCAAGCAGTGGCTGTTAGCTCCGTTTCCTCATCTGCCCGTTTCAGCGGCCACCGGGCTGAAGACAATGTCCAGCTCCATCGCGATCTTTGCGGTAGCGGAATGAGGAGCCAAGGTACCAGTGCCTGAGGGTTGGGTCATGAATTAATAATTGCAGTGTGGTGGGGGAGGCCCGTCAGAAGAGCTGAAAACGGGTGAAGTTGCCTGGCGGAGCGCTATCAATCACTCAGTGACCATAACTTCCAGTAATTAGTGTATTTTATGGGCCTTTGCTTCAGTGACTCGGAAGCACATATGCTCCACTCACAGCTCAACTTAGCCCGAGTAATATTCCAGGATGATTTATCCGCTCGCTGCGCTGGGATGTAACCCTATATTAGGTGAAGATTGTGAACTAAGCTGCAATAAAGTGGAAGTTTAGGTACAGTTTGCGCGGGTTGAGACCTCCATGTATCATGTTTCTCAGCAATTGCTCTTTGGCCACGGCGGCGAAATAAATAATCGGGTTCTCTACCCGCGTAGACGGATGGGTGGGCAGCGAAGGGATGTTGGTGATAGGTAAGGTTAGGTGATAGAGATTAATGTTCCCTGGTCCTAGGCTGTGTACTAGAGCTGTTTTTACTTCTAAAAAAGTCAAAAATTTAGGAATATTTGTCAGTCGAGCCTGCCTTTCCCAGTTTTTTGGTTGGTTTGTGATGGCGGATGAGCTCTCTCCTGCTGGTGGAGATAGAGAACCAGCACAACCAGATTGGAACGTGGGTTGTTTGGGTTTTTTTTTCCTTTAGGTATTGAACCTAAATCCAGCAAACAACTAAACAGGAAGGCTCTCTGCTCAAACAAACAGCCTCATTAATCTTTCCGGACCATTTATGTGAATTTTACACCCGACAATTTCCCTAGATTGTCCCTGAAAGGCGCGTGTCCCACTGTTGCCCTGGAGAAGAGGCGCCGCTATTCTGAGCGACACCTTTGAAGACGGAGCGGTAAAAGCCCGGCAATCCGCGGGGTTTGTGGCGAGGAAGGACCGGGCAATTTCACGGCGATTGTCTGCGCTCTTTAGCACGCGGCGCGTTCGCTATAGCTCATATTTAAAAGAAGTCAAAGTGAAACTAATTATCTTTAATTAAGGTGAATTAAGGCTTTGATTTTTAATATATTTTATGTAGAGAGATCTCAAACTCATCTGCTCCAGCCAAGGAATGTCCCAAAGGTTATTAGGGCATATTTCTGTTGGGCCTGACGGTATTAGTAATAACCTCCTTCCTCATAGCCCTCGACACGAGCAAATGTGTCACTTCATCAGTCTCCGTTACCCGCGCTCCTGCCCCTCCGCAGGGGTCGCAGATTCCACAAGTTCTCAGCTAATGGCGTTATACATTAAAAATTGAAGCTTTCCTCACTCCGAGGCCTTTCAAGGCTTTGTTCTTAAGCCCCAGACACTTTGGAGTGCAGCTGCAAACTATAGGCAGAAGATTAAATTAATTTGTAACTCTTTTTTTTGTCCTGCATTACTAAATCCTGCACATTTAATTGAAACCCTACTTCAAGATGCTTTGTGTTCCTGTTCGTCTTTGTTGTCAGTTTAACCTCAGAAGCACTTTAACGCTGGTAAATTGCTGTTATTTCCTTTTGGATTTTTTTTTTTTTTTTTAAACCGTGCAATAAGAGGACAGGGAAATTGATATTAGAAGGAAAGAAAAAAAATTCTTAGAGTAGTTTTTGAGGTATTTAATATTTATTAAGGTCCATACCCTGAAGAGTTCCAGGTGATTTTAAGCCATCTATCTAGGAATGGATAAATTGGTCTTGGAATGAAATTTCACCTGGAGAGTTTTATGTTATCCAGTAGTTAAGTCTGATTTTTTAAAGTTTCCCGTGTCTGCGGCTGCTTTTTCCATAAAGCGAGAGTTTAACTGCGGTGCGCAATCTAAATGCAAAAATCCTTCGATGGAAATTTAATTGTGTAAAATGTGCACAAAGTAATTAAGAACAAATTTTAGAACATTTCCGACTATAAAGTCCTCCTTCAGCTAGCGATACCCTAAGTGCTTATTTTCAATTTGCAGTTATGCCGAGAAACATGGAGTGTGTCTAAATTAAGAATAAAAACATCCCACACTTTTCCATAGAACTGTAAATTAAAAAAACAACTTGCACAACACAGACGATAATCGAAGTGGGAAACTCTATTGTCTGAGTGTCCTAAAAATATGTTTTGAACTTTCTTCTTTCTCTCAGTCACTTTCTGAACAGGTTAAGGGCCAGGTTGCTATTGGAATTCTTGTGAACAACGCCCAGTAATTTGAATTTTGTGTTAATTTACCTGCCTTTTATTTAATAATTAATTTTATAATTTTTATAATAATTAATTTTATAATTATAATAAATAATTTAATAATAACATCTATCACCACCTCTCTCCACATCTGGGGGAATGCTTCAGCCGGGTTCTTGCACTTGGACGTCGTTTTTCACGACACAACCTCTGGACACGGGGACTTTTTAACGGGAGGTTTGGGTTTTTTGCAGATGTTGTGTAGTGGGAAGGTGAAATGGGAAGCAGCTCCTGGAAGTGTAAACACTCCCTTCTCCCCTCCTTGGTACCCAGAGCTACATCAATACTGAACCATTCCCCAAGCTAACCAGCGCGCATGGAAATATTTTTATTATAGAACAAAATTGCAAATTCCTGAGTTTTATCATGTGAATGCAGAGGAGATAGGTTTTGGACAGTGTGTTAATGTGGTAGCTTGAATTTTTTTGTATTCTGCGTTGGGTTTATACCACACATGTTTCTGTGACTGCCCTGAGACAGATGACAGAAAGTATGAAAATCCCTTTAGTGAAGCTCTAATCTGTTTGTTTTGGGTTTGTTTTTTTTTTCTTTAACTGTGACGCTATTTATAAATCTAAATCTGCATCCAGAGGTCATTGGTTGGCTGAACTTAAACCATTTTACTTAGTAAATTTAATTAAGAAAATACAGTGCAACTCATAAGCAAATGAGTTTTTCCTAGTTTTAAACCAAACCACCCTCTTGAGTGCTGATTGCCTTGCTCGACCCCTGGTGATATAGAAACAGGCAAAATTAAAAAGGACATTAAAGCTTCATTAAATCTGAAACACATTTAGTACAGTGACATATCTGCAGGCTATTTCGGGGAAGATTACATACTCTTTGGGTAAGTTTCTTAATTTATAATACCTTGACAATCTTGCAGGGAGGAAACATCTCGGACTAGCTGAACGGAGTGATGGTTCTGGGGGATGCAGGACTGGCACGTCATCTGGCCGTTGCTGTGTTGTGTTGCAGTCCTCGGTCAAGGAGCAGCTTCACTGCCCATGTTTCTTTTTTTAGCGACTCCCAAAGAACTTGTTCCTGGTGCATTTTGGATTTTTCGAAGCTCGTTTATACACAGTGTACTTATACCTGGCGGAAAACTGCTCTTTCCCCAGTTATTCTGCTGCCTGTGGAGCCCCTGCTGAGGCACGTGGTGGTCAGGGAGAGGAATCGTCGGTGAGGGTGGAAGTGCTTGGTTGGAAGTCATCATCGAGGCAGCAGTCATTTTTCTGCTTAAATAAGATCTGCGGAATGATGCCCGTAATGATCTTCTTGTTCTACGGTGGGATAATTGTCACCTTCCTACGAGTCTGTAGCTGTTGTAATGACTGTGCTTAATTTGTTAGTTGTTGGAAAAATCAGGATTTCTTCTGTTCATGGGAAAGTGTTTGGTGTCTCTAGGTTCATTTGTAGGCTGCCACAGCAGCAGTGCTGCTTAGGATCTCGAGCAACTTCTTGGAAGTTAAGGATGATCCTTCCAAAAGAAGAGGAGATGAAAACCAGCCCTGCTTTGGGTGTTGTTTTAGCTCCTGCTCCTTAAGACTGAGCGTGGCAGAAGAAGTAGGGTCTTTGGTTGACTGTTGAGCAGTGTGTTTCAAAGGCTGCCCTTTGCCTTCTCCTCTGAGCTGGGAGAAGCTGTGAACCACACCCAAGTGACAGAAAGGATGGCCATCAAGCCTGCGTGGCTCAGGTGGGTTTGTTACGAGGATAAATTTGCTGCAAAGAGAAGTGCTATGCTCAGCGCTGCACCAGAAACAAAACCAAAGGGCAAAACCCCAAAGTCTTCAAGGCAAACCTGGAAGACAAAGCAGAGAAGAAACCCAGAGGAGGAGGTTAGCTTAAATTATATCACTTTGGAGAACCTGGGGACATCTTGTTTGTCTTGTCACCTTAATGTTCCCTATTCCAGCCTGATTTCTTCTACATTTTGTAGGTGTTGGTCTTACAAACCAAGCAAGCACAACGAACCCCAAAGGGAAGCCTACCACAGATCACAGCTTTCAGGGGGATGAGTGGCACAATGGAAGCGTCTCGGAAGAGCTCTGCTTTGTGTTGCTGCCAGTAGGGACCCTTGGTCAGCACCGTGCTGATGTGGCAGACCATGATGGCTCCTCCTCGTTCGTTATGTGAACTCCCACTGATGAGATATTTAGGAAAGATTGGGTGATTTTCCAGAGGGATGCATGGAAATGTAGACATGGAGTTCCTAGAACTGTGCAGTAAGTGAGCTTTCAGAGATACTGTACAAACCAAGAAGCCCTTCTAGAACCCACTTGCTCTGTCTGTAGACTTTTAGGACAAATACTATCTCACTATTCCAAAAACCTCTTTTAAGAGTAGGCACCAAAAAAAAAATGTTTCATCTCTTTGGGTTTCTCTTGTGTGCCTCCCTTAAACAAATGCTTCGAGACTTACTCTGCTTTTGTCACGTCTTTCCCCTGAGGATCTGGAAGAAGTTTAGGATATTTGCCGAGGCTCACAGCCGAATGGCTGGTACGATGCTAGGTTTGGATGGCAGCTGGAAAAAGGAAGGGCACCATCTTCTGCCTGGTTGCTTCCACTTCTGCTGTCATCTGCTGATCAAAAAATGTCATTTTCATGTCCTTTTCCCTGCACTGGTGAGGCTCCAGTATGTCCACTGGTCTTTGCTCCATCGCACCATTGCCACCTTGCTACAGCTCTGTCGCTGCCTCATTTTTCAGGAGTTTTGTGCTGCCAGCCAGGCTGACATTTCATCCTAGGTTAGCACAGCTGCAATCTGGCGAGGTCGAGTAACCGCGGCACTGAGGAGCTCACATATCAGGGGCCATACAGGTGCCGTGAAACAGCTTTCACCCGGCAGTGGTGAGTCCTTTAGCCTTTGTGTTGCCTTAGACCGTCAGCACCGATGCTTTTTGCTCGGTCTGGTGTGAATATCCCTGGTTCAAGGATAGCGGCGCATCCGTAAGCTTTCTGGTAGACCTCCTTCTGAAGCTTGGTCAGGGAGGGATTCACAAGGTGAACAAGGGTAAAGAAGCTCGTCTTGACTCTTCCTCCTCTGTAAACCATGGAGAGTGGAGGGGTTCTGACCAGAAGGTCAGAATAGGAAGGTGACAGCTCTGGATGCCCTTTTGGAGGGGTCTGCGTCAACTCTGCAAGTCCTTGTCACTGAGTAGTAGACAAAATAACTTCAGCCGGGTTTATTTTGCTAAAATGGTTTCAAAGGTTCAGATACCAAGTAGAAAAACCTTAACTCTTACATCAAACCAAGGATTTCTCATAGAATATTAACTATGGCGTTATGGCGACAGGAGTGTCATTGTTGTCTCTGATACTTGTACCAGCAGATACATCAGTTGACTATCAAACAGCACGGGCAACAAATCCAGTTGACGTCGTGTGCAATTGAAAGTAGATCCAAAGAAAAGATGAAATGTCATTTTGCAGGTGCCATGATCTCTTTCCAGACCCCACTCGTAGGTTCCTGGGTTTGACACCGATAAGGAAACCAATCTCGGCTGTATAACCCAGATTTTACCCTGAGCCAGTTACGGGAGGACTTTGGGAGTTCAGTGCGTGCTCTACAATACCTGTTCATCGCAGATAATTATCAGGAAAGGTCGGTGTAGTTGGCCTCACTAGTGAGGCTGAACTGGTTTAGTTTAGAGAGTCCTCGGGAACTTGGGCATCAATCAGTGTTGCTGAGTGATACAGACAAAAGAGAAATGCAGAAATATTCAGAACCGTAGAACAAGGGGTAATTGTTGCGAACGACTCCATTCTAAATACAGCCCTGCGTGTGTTTTCAGCGTTGCTTCTGCTGCCATTTTCCAATTTACACAATCGTAAGAGTTGAGTACTTTTCTCTCTTTAAGAAAATATGCCCTCCATGCAAATCTATATAACTAGACAAATATTATTTCCTTTCCCAGCTTGCTCTTGGGAGGTTTCCATATCCTCAGGTAAGATTGTTCATTACTGCTGGTTGCCACTGTGACATTCATTCCTATGTATGAAGGTGCAGAGAGCAATTGTGAACATTGGAGCCACATACAAATAAATCTGTCCTGTTAAATTGAAAAGTGGTATCTTGAAGGAGTCATTTAGAAGTCTCTATTGATTTTTTTTTCCTCTCTTTTTCTCTTCTCCAAACTCTAGATTTTCTTTCTGTGGAGAGAATGAAAATTATGATGATGATGATAATGACTGTTCTGTTGTGAAATTAAAAAATCATCCAGGATGTACAGCAGTGGGAAGGTGTATCTACTCCTTTTTTATATTTTCATTTTAGTTTCCGTTTTGAATAATGGTCTCAAATATTCTCAATTCAAAAATACAGAGTGAATGGAATACTTCAGGGAGCTTGGGATTCTCCCTTTCAAGAGGACTTAATATTAGTATTTTATTTAGATACTGGGATTTTCCAACTTCCCACTGACCTAACTCAGTTTTGTTGAAGTCAGTAAAACTATTTCCATCCTCGGTGGCAGTGGTTAGTCCGGCGCTAACTGTGTTACCACGTAATATTTTCCTTTGTCCGTATGCTTGAAGAAAAACCATGAATCTCTGAACAAAACAACGAATCCAGAAATAGGTTTGATGGGTACTTTAAATTCGTACCGCGAGATGGATGTTAGAATTCATAGTAACAAACTATTCTGTAGTTCCTCAAATTATTCTTTCTTGGGAGAGGGGAAAAAAGTGAAGTGTCCAGGGACTAGAATGAATTATTTGAATGTGGGTTTTATGTTCTCGGATGGTTTATGAACAGTGCTTTCTGCATCTTGGTCTATACAGATCCGAGTGCCTGGAGGCATGTCTGATTTAAAGGTGGTGTTGGTCTGTGCTCTTTAAGCATCTATTAACTTGCTATTATTATGCAAATAACTGTTGTAATACACATACTAATTTATGCATGGTTAGATTATGCAGATGCCTCACAAACATGGTTATTGAATAATAGGCTGGGACTCATTCTCTCTCCCATTTTTATAAGCTGTTTTAAGCAAATTCTCCTGACACTTTTATGGACTTGCAGAGGTTTTGCGTCTTCTGTAGGAATAAACTGATTTTTTTCACTTTTTCATCTCCTGTGGAAAACGTTTACCGGTTGGAAGAGCTGTAGCTGGTTAGCAGAACATTCTTTGCGTATTTTCTCCGTATTTTAAACCTAACCTCTCCTTTGAAGAGAGGCTGGAGAAAGAAGCTCTTGTGCTGGAGTGTCCGCCCTCCGTTGGCGCACTCACTGGTGCTTGTTGAGCGCGTTGGTGTTCGTTGTTATAACACTAAATCGGGGGACGCGGGGCACAGTTTAAGATACCTCTCTGCTCACAGGAGCGTTGGAGCTTGGGGAAAGAAGTTAGAGCGCATCCGTGATGATGTATTTCGAGGCAAAACCATGTTTTCTGAATTGGGAGCAAAACACGACTGCTAGTTGAAGATCCTTTTTGCTATTCTAATTAGAAAACGGATCGGGTTTGGAAAAGAATATTTGGCAAGTCAGTAGCCCATGAAATTGTATATATTTTTTAATATAAAACAGTTGAGTTTAAAATGTAGCTATTAAGCTATTCTGTGCTTTTCATCAGGATTTTTATGTGAAGAATGTGGATTTGGGACATGTGCTTACATAGTGGTTGCAAGAACCCTTAGAAGCGTACTCCGATGAGGGGGGTAATTAGTAGGGGTTTTTTTTTAATATTTAAATATCTATTTATGTCCCTGCGTAAGGGCCTGATTCTGCAGCCACTCACTCGACTAAATCCTTCTCACTTCAGTGGGCTTGTTCAAATGGCTGGAGCTAATCATATGTGTGTTTGCAGAATCTGTCCCGAAATAACTCGAAGTGACGTCTCTCTGTAAATGGGAAACATGGGTACGTTTTGAGAACACCTGGAATTTCCTACAAATTAGTGTTTGTCTCCAGCTGTAGATTTAAAAAAATTTTTTTTTCCTTTTTCTCTATTTTTAAGACACAGACAAACGGTGTCTCCCAATGAGTAAGATTTATAGGGGAAATCGTTGCGGTGCGGAAATTCGGGACTCCTGCAATACTCCAGGAAGACTAAAGGATGATTTTTTTTTTTTCTGACCTTTAGTAGATCTTTCATGATAGAACTTTTCATTTCCCACATCTTTTCTAACTCTTTGTTTTGCTAACGCTTACTAGTCACGCTATCGTTATTTAATCTTGTGTCCACAATAAATTCTTATCTTGGAGGCACTTAAGTGTGCGAGCAGCTACTCGTGAAGGTAAAGTTGCTCGTGGGTGTGTTCAGAGTTACCTGGAATTTTTTCTGGCTCTGCAGCTAACCTCATAATCTGGAGGTGCCTGCCGAAGGTAGTGATCTGAACAAGGAAATAACAAATTGTAACGATCAGAACCAACTTTTCCGCCGTAAAAACTTCGCGTAGGAAGCTTTAACCCAAGAGTAAATTTCTCAGTGTTCTGGGATGCGTTGGTTTGTGGCGCGTTTCCCTGCCATGTGCTGTGACGTCAAACTCCTTTTGGAAGGAGCGGGGATGGCACTCGGAGGATTTTCTGTAGATCCAACGGAAGCACTTTGGGGGATATTTTTTCCCCCGATGGGTTTGTGTAACTATTAAAAGGAATGGTGCATGTGCTCGCACACACACCAAATGCTCTTTGGAATAAAGTTCTTTATAAGTAAGAAGAAATAAATAAAAATGAGGGAAACCCCTTTTGCCAAACCCAGTTGCTAGCCCATAGTCCATCCAGCTTTTTAGGTGTCTGAAGAGGGCACAGAGGGAAAATAAGTTTTAAATGTCTTTCAGAAGTTTAACCATAATTTATGTCATTTGGATTTTTTTGTGTCTGTGCAAAAAAATTGAAAAAAACCCAAAAAAACCCACAACCCCCCCCCCCAAAAAAAAACCCCACCAAAAGACCATGACATCTCACAGTATATTTAATTAAATTTGAAGTTGGAATCCCAAAGATGTGCGGTGGCTGAACAAAACCACAAGACGTACAGTTAACGGGGGAGGTTCCGACTCGGTGTATTGTACAAAAGCACTATAGGGGCAATGACTTGTTTAATGATGATGCAATTTAGGAGAAATGAAAAGAATTGCCCACTAAATATTCTCGGCTTGTAGTCAAACTTTTCTACAAAGCAGGACGTTAAAAAGGACGCCGCATCCATTAGGGAAATATTCCAAAGAAACCGGCAGCACTCAGCCGCCGAGGTTTTAATCAGCTGTAGGAGAAACGTGGGTTATGACGACTAGATTTAAGATACTTTTGCATTTAGAGAAATATTTTCCTTCCTTTGGCTACAATTCCAGACCTCACTTAATAAATTACATGAAAATGACCTAAAGTTGTAAAGGGGGAAAAAAAAAAAAAATCCTGTCCCCTATTCCGCACCCTCCCATCCCACTGCCCCCCCAGTCTGAGCAAATACTGCCCCTGGTATTGTAAAGCTTTGAATGTTTTCACACCCCATTAATTTATTACTTCTCTTTCCTCATCTTTACATTTTTTTCCCTTTTTTTTTTTTTTGCTTTTTTTTTTTTTTTTTACATTTTTTTCCTTTTTTTTTTTTTTTTTACATTTTTTTCCTTTTTTTTTTTTTTTTTAAATTCAGGCTCCCCGCTGCTAGAGCGATTTTCATCTTGTTGTTAATTTTCCCTGCTCCATATGGAGCTCCAGACATTTCACCTGGAGGCTGTACTAGATTTTGCTGTAGCGATCGCACTTCCGGAGGCCAAAACTGTCATTTAAGGTTCCTGGTGCATCTGTCTACGCCAGGCTTTTCACTGGCATCGGGGAGAGTGTGAATAACAAATTGGATGCACCTGAGATTTCGGATGATTAGTGTGTTTTGTGAATCTGGGCGACTTGTAAGCAGATCGCTGTAGGGATGGGGAGGGCTAAAGAGCTACCCCGGGTGAAGCTGTGCTCACACCTTGCATTTGGGATGCGGCAGGGAAAAAAAAAATTAAAAAAAAAAAAAATTAAAAAAATCCAAACCACGAGCATCCCGGCAGCCTGAACGCGGAGAGTACCAAATATTTCATCCTGCCTTGTCATTGATTAGAAAAGAGCCTTTAATTTCATTTCACCCCATGTTGTGATTAATTTGCATTCTTTGTCAGAAGTTAATGGAGTTTTTTATGGTTCACTCTGAAATCCTTGAAGACATCAGAGTTGATCTGATGTTTATACAACCGCCAGCGGAATTTTTTCATTTGATTGATGGAGAGCTTGATGTTATTCCAAACGGCTTTTTAAGCTGTTTTTAAGAATTATTTGAATAAAATGCAAGCAAGATATTGTTGTAACCATCAAGATTATCTGTTAAAAATCTGTTTCAGATAAAGAACACGATAAGGAGAAAAAAAAATAAAAAAAGATCAAAAAGACAGGAGAAATGATGAATGCAGAAGATGATATTTGTTAAAATATATAATCCAAGGATTCAAATAAGTGATTTCAAAACATAGTGAAAGTAAGAGAGACCTTAATTTAAGGGGTTTTTTTTAAACATGAAGAATTTATTTTTAATATGAAGTTTATTTTTAATATGAAGTTTTTTTAATATGAAGTTTATTTTTAATATGAAGTTTATTTTTAATATGAAGTTTATTTTTAATATGAAGTTTATTTTTGCATAATGGGAATGAATTAGTAAATCATGTCATTATAGTTAGATTTTTCCCCCCCCCCCCCTTTTTTTTATCCTCCCAGCTTTTTCACCTCCCATTTTAGCAGCAGCGTGAGCACAGAGCACCGGTGGCTCTAACTCGGAGAGAAAAGCCTGTCAGGCCTCTTAGTTCAACAAAATGATGACATATTGCTCGTCTCGAGGAAGAGGCATTCTTAAATCCCACTGCAAAGAAAACAGAAGTGGATAATAGGAAATTTTATAGCCCAAGAAAGCGCTCGCTGTAGGCTTGCCATAGGTTGGCTTTATAAGAAAATATACAGGGGGGGAAAAAAAATCCTCGCTGAAAGAAATCTGCTTTTTTTGCTCCTCCTGGTCCGGAAAGGTTGGTACTTGTACCGAACCCCGGCGTAGAAAAAGCATCGGAGAGACGATGCAGAATATTCTGCGTGTGCTGGGCCAGATCCTCAGCTGGAGCAGATCCGTTCTGCTGCTCCGGGGGGATCGGGGGACGATGCTGACTTACACCAGCTGTGGGACACGGCTTCTTTTTTCCAGCAGAAAAAGATTTTGCAAATGTTTGGTGTGTGGGTTTGTGTTTTTTTTATTATTTCTGATACCAAAGCTGGGATTTTTTTTTTTTTTGCAAGATTTTGTTTCTATCCTTTTACCAGCAAATTCTACCCTCGCTGTGATTTCTGCAAGTAAGATTTAATTGTAGGTCAAAAAAAAAAAAAAGCTACTGTGCAAGTGCTTCCATTTAAAGCAGATTAATTTATTTGCTGTATCTTAGTTTGCTAAATAATTGCGTGGTTTTAAATGAAGTTGCAGCTTTCTGATCCCTGTTATTAGCATGGTCTAAGATGCTTTTTGTTCTGTGTAATCCATACTATTGACCAAATTTGGCCTGGTTTCATTTCAATGTAAGCAGGTTGTCAAGGAAAAAAATATTTCGTTTAACTCGGTGTGTAAAGTAGCCGTTTTACTGTTGTTTTTTCAATTGACAGAAGCATCCTTTAAGCATTCATTTATTTTGGGAGAATAAATTGAGGGTTGGTTCCAGCATGTTTCCTAGCAAGAGAGAAATGTTTTTCCTCCACATACATCATTATATCTAACCATTTAAAAGACATTAAACACTGTTCAAATGCTAATGCCAAAATAGTGAATTAAATTACTGTATAATATCTTAAATATGATAGATTTGTGCAAATCTTTTTGCTCTTATAATATATTCCAGAAATCACTGGCAGTATTTTAAGCCATCTGCTATTATTTTAAACTCTTACCAATTTCTTAGCATAGGTTTCCCTACATGTATCATTTGGGAGACAATAAACTTTGGATACATTTTGCTTTATTATTTTTTTTTCTCCCTAACCAGAAATAAATTTGAACTTAAATTCAAATTTGTCTGTTAGAAACTTGCTGTCAAATTTGAATTTAGTTTGTTTTGCCAGAGGTGTTTTCTTTTTTGAAAATTATTTTAGGGACAAAAAAAAGTGTTAGGAGTCTGAAGTATAAAGACAATTTATTTTTTTTTTAATCTTCCTGTCTGATTTTTTAATAAAAAATGTAAAATTGATGTTTGAATAATATGGTCAAGCTTGGCCATGTAGGTAACTAGTAAATCCTGATTTTGTATGATGTTTTTAATATGTTTTAAGAGTGGGTTGTTAGCTCACAATCTTGAAACAAGACTGATTTTTTTTTTTTTCTTTTTAACCCTTTTTAATCCAGGCAGGCTGAGGGCCAGGCTTAGGCTGTGTTTTGTGACCGGTGTTCCAGGACACGTTCCGTGTTTCCTCCCCTGTCCTGTGTAGATCCCCAGACCTGGTCACAGCTTCGAACCTGTGAGAAGTTCCGTTTACTGCCCTGGGAACAGGAACCGATCACCCCCCATGGGCGTGTCTTGGCGGTTGGGATGGCAGTTGGTGTTTTCCGGTTGGTTGTGGCATTGTCACCCTGCACAGTTTGGGTTGGATAAGAACATGGCTTCGTGCAACGAGCCCTTATCTTGCCTTCCCAGCACAGGACTGACTGTGCCGAGACCTTTTTGACGGCAGAAGTTGAACGAGATCCTTCAAGGAAATGATGTTTGTTGCCGTGAGAGCTACGGACCAGGAGGGGAAAAAAAAGAAATCCTATTTTTGCAAATATATAAAGATTTCCTGCATGAGTTGGTGCTTCCATGGAATGGGAGATGTTCTCGTAGTGCTTGGAAGGAAATGTCCCCCCCGGTTATAATTCCTGGGGTGGATGCTGTTGGATGACCTGCCTGGATGAAACCTTCCACCTGGGAGATCGGCTCTCCCTGGGACGCGAGCTGGCGGGAGGTGGATTGATCTGTGTTGGTTGTTTCAGGTGGCTATTTGCAAGCTGTCAGCAAATATTGGATTTACTCAAAATTTACATCTTCTGCACTCTGAGCAGGCTGGGGTGAGGAGGAGGCATGGTTCCTCCCAAGTCACCCAGGACCTGGAGGTGAACGGAGGTAAGGGTGCAGCAGATCCCTCCTCCGTTGTGGCCGTTTCGTGACCCAGGGTGCAGCTGGAAGAGCTCAAAAATTAATCTGAGAAGCAAGAGTACCTGCTCCTCATGGGTCTGGGAGGTTGTGAGATGGTCGTAGAGGTCCTCTACTAGGTGGTGGTTGCTCAACATGGTGAGGAGCCCCAAAGGCCAGACTAAGAGTGAATGATTTTGAGGTTTTTGAGGTGTTCCCCTTCCATGGTAGCTGTTCTTCTGCCAGCCCTGTGGGTTTCATTCACCAGGGGATGCAACGCTACCTGTGGTGGACAGTGGAATGACGTAGGAGAGGATGCGCGTTGCGTGGCGTGGTGCCTTCATTGCACAAACCCACTCAAAACCTCAGTTTAGGTAGAAAACTCCACTCGTATACCCAAATTTCTGCTGCTTTGGGTTATTTCCTTTCCGGTGTCCCTAGGATTGTGTCGTGTAGTCATCACAATCGGTTTTGCAGCTCGTCAGAGGAAGCTCAGGGCTTTTCTGGATGGCGTCCAGTGGCAGGTTTTACCCATGGACATTTTTACCTGTTTCAAGGCAGAAGGGACTTGCAGTGGTGTGCTTAGGTGGAGGGACAGTCCTGAGGGATGTTTGGCTGCTGCTCTTCGGTGCTTCTGCTGTTGGAGGCTCTCTTGTTCCCTCGGATGACTTGTTCCTCTGCTTTGTTAGTCCTCCAGGTTCTCCCAGTACTCTGTAGCAAGGCGGTCGTTCCACTAGACTTGATGTCTATGGGTGACATGAGGCAAAACCTGGTTGGGACTCAACTCAATTCGGTTTCTGGCCGACCACCCTTTGTTCTACTTATTGCACTTTTTTGTGATGCTTGGACCAAGGTCTCAGGCAGCGCTCGGCTGGATTTCCCATCTTCCCTAAGGCTTGTCCCACATTCCTGCTGTTGAGGATTGTGTAAATCACGAGCACCCTGGTCCTGCCCCAGCGTGGTGGCTATTGCCGGCTTCTCGCACTCCCTCCGTCGTTTCAGCAGCGTGTGGATTTTCGTGCCCACGTTGGTGAGTTGTTACTAAACTCTGATAAAGAGATTGCTGCGAGAAGTGGCTGCAGTTCAATGGTGGATGAAATCATCTCTTTATAGAAATTTGTTTGTAGACTTCTGGGAAAACCAGTGTAATATAATTGTAAGAATATATTTAATATTAAGGTTGTTGTGAATTGTCTTTTTTTTTATTATTTGGAAAATCTTTTTATCCTTTTTTTTTTTTTGTCCTCTGCTTTGTGGCAGCAATGGAACTTTGCCGTTTGCAAACTCCGCAGGTGGGGATGGGGAGTGGGCTCAGAATATCAGGAACAAATGAGGGGGGTCAGGCTTCCTGGCTGTGGTGCTTTGGCTTCTTGCAGAGGTATAACCATTCCGTTTTGCTAGACTTTGTAAAATACGTCTGAGATTGTGTTTTCATTCCAGAGGAAGATGAAAGCCCTTGGTGGTGAAGATCACCCAGGACCAGGGCAGAGGCAAAGCAAGTCTGTGCTCCTATTTTTCAGTAGGAGACAATGTTTGTCCTTTTAACCGTCATTCATAAAGATTAAAAGTAAATTGTATATACTTCTAAAATTCGTAGTTTCATGGATTATGAAAAATGAATGTTCTACTAAATGTTTCCCTAAAAATCATAACAGTATGATTTGTTGGTATATGGGTTTTTCTATTTAAAAAAAAAATCCCGAGCTTGGAAAGCAGTATATATATGTAAAGAGAAAATTTGTTAACTGATAGGGGAAGATCTAACCCTGGGTCACCTGCAAATCTCTCAAACAAGAGCTCCAGGGCAAGTCCTAATTCCAGAGAGTAAAAGCGAAAATTAAAGCTGGAGCTGGTGACTCCTCCAAGTTACCCGGGGTGGATTCATTTGAGTTCCGTTGATTGTGCTTGTGGAGAGAATGTGAAAGGGATGGGAGAGGTCTTCTCAGCCACTTCCCGGCCAAAGTGTCTCCATGGAGACAGAAATAGAACCTGATGGTCTGTCAAAAGTTGCTTTTCATAACCAGAGGCATTCATTAAATAGTAGATGAAGCGGGAGGCAAACTTTTGCATTTTTAACCAACCTAAAAAAAAAAAAAAAGTTTGGAGAACGTGCTTTATGGAGTAGTTTATCCGGATACCACTGGTATTTCGTGGCCTGAGAAACGAACTGTTCGTGTGATGGATTTATTTACCGTTTGCCCCGCTTCTTCAGGTCATAAACTATCGCATGCAGTAGGTACAGAAAAAATAGAATAGATTCACAAATATCAAAAAGCTGATGTAGTTCTATGACTTCACACCCTTTTGGTTGCATAGGAAAAGCTCACAGAAGCTTCTGACCAGCTGGGTTTTCCAGCAGGTCAGGGGCTTCCACACCTTCTGGTGGCGTGGCCGAGGGAGCGTGTTGGTGGCAAAAGGCTGAAAGTGACTTTTCTGAGGTGAGAAGGATGCTTAAATGAGCACATCAAAGCGTTCCTCCATGCTCCTAAAGTATGTACGGTGCGTGCTCCAAGCATCACCCAGGGGATGGGACACACTGTGTGCTCCGAGCATCACCCAGGGGATGGGACACACCGTGTGCTCCAAGCATCACCCAGGGGATGGGACACACCATGTGCTCTGAGCATCGCCCAGGGGACAGGACACACCGTGTGCTCCAAGCATCACCCAGGGATGGGACACACCGTGTGCTCTGAGCATCGCCCAGGGATGGGACACAGCGTGTGCTCCGAGCATCGCCCAGGGATGGGACACAGCGTGTNCCCAGCATCACCCAGGGGATGGGACATGCCGCATCCTCGAGCTTTTGAGATGCAGCCCCTTGAGATGCATCCACCTCCTAAACCTCTCATCTCCCAGTAGTGCACAAAAACCAGACGGTTAGGGGAGAAAAAGAAAAAAAAAAAAAAGCGTGGGTGAGCAGGAAGATAAAACATTTGATGTTGAGTACTTTTAAAACTGTTCTTAATGTGCTATAAAACTGGATGCTTCGCTTTTTCATGAACTGTGCGCAAGAGGAGAAGCACCGAGTGTAAAGTTGTCGTCGGTTAGGTTTGGTTTATGGTTGCGGAGGCTGGCCAATAATGTGATCTTGGAAAAGGTAAACAACATAGTTTTAACAGTGAAAAATATTCCTAATATAAATACGGCGAAGTTCATCGCTGCTCACAACTGGAAAAATACGGCTGTAGCGTGGCATTTGCTAGCGGAGCTAACAGAGGAGCAGAGCACAGCCGTACCAGCAATATATCCGAGACAGGGAAAAGAGGTAATCCATCCAACGGGGGAGTCTCTGCGGCATTCGCGTGGAGGAAAGCGCAGTAGCTTTATTTAATTGAGCAAATGAATCAATTACAATGATGTTGCATCATCGAATGCAAGGGAAATAGCAGATATGTCGTTACAGCGGGTAACAGTGTTAGAAAGTAATTGAGTGTCTTAAGCATTTTGAATCAATTCCAGGTACTGGCACAGCTACCTTAATGCAAAATTTATGAAGATGATCTCAAAATAATATGTCGCCATCAAAATTGTGTAATAAAACCCGGTAACGATGTGTGTGTGAGCGAGCACACGTCTCAGCCGCTCGCGGGAGCCGGGCCCGCAGCTCCGGCGGAGAGTTGCCGCGTCAGAATTCTGCCGTTCTTCGGCTCGCGGTGCTTTATTCTTCATTAGAAGCATGGAGCGCTTTTATTAGGAATAATATTTTAAATCTCATTCTGAAATGGGGTGTAATTGTGTTGAGGCTACAATATATGATCCCACCTCTATTCCTTTCCATGCCAAGACCTATTTTCCTGGGGAGGAAATGTGGCGGATGCTCTGTTTGGGTGAAAAGCTGAATTGCCTGTTCATGTGCGGTGATCTAAAGGAGCTCCGAATCCTCCCGATTAAATAAGCTGAGTCTATTTTGTCATTTAGCATCTGGAAGTAGAGTATGAAAAAAAAAAAAGTCTTTTTATATCCACGGGATATTTTGCTTATTAGCAATAAAGCAAATCAGCAAATCTATCCTGTTGAATTGGAATAGAGTGACATTGACCATTAAAAAATATAATGGGCTTACTTCTATCTATTTATTCTTTTCTTCTTTGGAAGAAGAAAAAATAGAATTATTTGGAAAGAATAGAATTATACGCAGAAACTTTATGTGTATATTTGTGCGCTGTTAATACAATAAGGACAGACTTTGTGTGCGTAATACCAGCGATTTTCTTGGTGCTGGTTTTCATCCTTCTCGATATTACATTTTCCTACCTGTAAGGTGTCACTGGAGGATCCTGCCCCTGGCTGGGTGCTGGGGAGAGCAGCTTCCGAAGCTGATGGCAGCCCTGCATCAGCCCATCATCGTGGCACCACCCAACGGAGGAGAGGAGATGTAGGGACCAAGGCAAAGAAATTGCGTTAGAACCGAAGGCGACGTTTCGCGAAGGACTGCGTTCTGTTTGCAGCGGGATTCCGTTGGGTTGCAAGCAACTTTGTGCCTCTTTAGGAAAAATAGATAATTATCCCCACCCGTCAGAAACGGTCTGCGTATGGGAATGATCGGAATACCAGCATCCCTCCGTTGGGTCGGGTGTTCTCCATGAGATACCTGCTCTGTGCTTCCTGTTGAATGGTTGCGTTGTCGTTGTGCCTTTGTTTCTTTTTGTGGTTGGAAGGTGCTTTGCCGATATGGGTCAGAATATTTGGTAGCCCTCTGCAAGCCATGGAAGGGTCTGTTACTCCAAACTGTTGAGTCATTTCCCAACCCAGCTGCTGTTGAGAAATTTCAGAAGGGCTCAGAGACAAGTGGTACCAAGTCTTCCCTTTGCCATTTGAAACAACACAAAGTGCATCAAACTTTCCAGCCTCACAGATGGCGATGCTCTGCTTCTAGTCCAAGGAAAACGGGGTTGGAATAGAGAAGAAATTTGGGGAAAAGTGGAGTGTTAAAGGCTTTCCTGAGCAGCGGCAGATACTTCAACCACATAATTAAAGTTTTCTTCACAAAAAAAGGGATTGTGAGCAGAGGCTGGCAGTAATCCAAAATTCTAATTTCTGACTATGATTTAATTTCAATTTTAAATAAATCGGTTTTTAATTTAAAAAGAGTGAGCTTCATAACATTAGCAATGATTGCAACATTAAGCCCAGTGTTCACAATCTAGCAATATAAAACATTATTTATATCTGAATCGTAAACAGCCTTTTGAAATGGATTATGGTTTTTCTTCCTATTCTAATACAACCTGGAGGGTACTAAAAAGTGTTGTGTGAAATTAACATTCTGCTGACTTTCGCCTATAAATGAGAAGCGAGCTATTAACATTTGTGTATTTTCATTATGTAAATTGTGTTAACACATGCCCACAAATTGCCACCAGCGATGCAATAATTTTCTCTCAGTGATCATAATGTGTCCAAGTGAGTCATTTTGATTATGACATGCTAATTACATATTGCCTTTTTTCAGATTCAGAAAAACCAGGGATCTTTAATGGTAAGCTTTATGAGTTCAGAAAAAAATTCACTTTTCTTTTTCCTGATGGCTGCCTCCTCTGCATGCTTGAATGCCTTGTTTTAAACTTAGCAAATTGCATTTTGAAGAAAATGCAAACCTTTAACTGCCTGTATTAGATTAGGTACCATTAGAAATAATAGAACATCCTGAGCATCAATGTTTTTATAAGAGTTTGCTGCTGTTGATTAATCTTGCTATATTTTATTGCATTAATGATTTTTTCTTTCCACTCCACTGTAAAGATATTGCATATAGGCTAATACTTTTTCCCTCTCTTCTTCCCATTGCAGCCTCTCCAGTTATTGCAGTGCATTGTTGATGAGGTGAGTCGTCGTCTTATGTGCTTTCACTCCTAAAGTCATTCCTAATGGAGTGGAAAGCTTATATTTTGTTTCCTAATGAAGCACAATGCCCAACATCCTCCGAGCACAAGTTGCCTTGTGCAGCTTGGAGCTGTCGAACATGAACTGGCCTCGTCCCGCTTTCTGCTGGTTTTCTGCTCTTAATGTCGACTCGTGGAAAGGCTCGATCTTCTCAGAGGCTGGTCCTTTTAAACAGACTGCTGTCAGTTTTGCTTTGGTTTTAGTATTTAATAAGATGATAATTGGGAAGTTTGAAGGAGGAAAAAAAAGAAAGGTAACTTCTTAAAGACTTGCACCAGCCTCTAGAAGGTCATTGTTGGTTCATCAGGTTGGAGTCGCTGGGTCTTGACTTGTCCGTTGAGACCATTCAGCCAGTTCCACCCTGTCCCCTGTAACGTGGGTTTTTAGCTTGATGTAAGCTCTCAACCGGCGCGATGCCCAAGTTCTCCACCTCGGTTGTGTCTCCATCTGTAAATGCTCCTTGTATGAACTGCTAAACCCGCTGCTCTTACCTGTGGTGAACACTTTCATCCTTTCATCAGCCACGTCAGTAAATTGTTCTCTGAACTTCTTAGAAGTGACATTTGGGCGTTGGAGGGGTGCAGTTAAATTAAAATGAACAAATATCAGTTCTCCCGATCTTGGCAGGCCTCCAGCGGTGCTACCGCCTTTACCTGGCTCTTTATGGTGGTCTGGCTCTTTAGGAGGTTTTTAGGCAGTTCTGCTTCTTTTTTCATCTTTTTCATCCATGGTTATTCCTGTTACCTACATCTTTGGTTGAGGTATGGCCATTCCCAAGCAGCAGTGCTGTATATACCAGCACCAAAAGGCCATCCCTGTCCTAAAGAAATTAAAGATACTCATTTTTACCAATGTTTTGCAACTGCTCGACAAATTACTTTTAAATGGGCTGGCCCTAGTGCCTAAATCTACACTCACGATCCTAAAACACAGCCCTAAAGAGCTGCAGATGATGGTAGAGCTTCTTGAAGCCTTCACATCTTTTCCTCAAGAGTAGAGTTGCTCCGGTCTTCTCACAAAAACTTTAACCAAGAAACTTTGTGCAGTCTGTAAACATCTAAATACCAAGCTGGCTTTCATGGTAGCGTTTTGGTATTGAAATATTTTGACTTATTTTGTGTTCCACAGTGTGCCACGGAGCCATCGTTCTGAGCTCGTGGGCACATAAAGACTTCAGGTTACGAAGCTCAGCTCAGCTGGAAGTTCTTTGAGTGCAGCTCGCTTTGGTTTTTTGGGACACGCTCGATGTCGAAATGGAAGTTGTGTTCCATAGCCTTCAGAGCCCGGGGGCCAGAGGAGGATGGATTTGCTCTGTGGTGTTACACGCTCGGTACGTGCGTATTGTTAAAGGGTCATTTAGTAGGAAATATCATGTTTAGATAGTCACTGGCACACCTGGATGTGCGGATTCTTGGCTTGATGGTTCGTTAGAGGACGTTTCTATTAACGGGGTTCCTGTTGTATCTCGTGGGGAGCATTGAGCAGATCCTCCGGCCACCCCCAGCCCTGTCTGGTGTACAGAGACCTCAGAGCAAAATGTGTTCAACTTGGTTTTTACCTCCTCGCTTTGTATTTTGTGCGATGTGCTTCCTGGGGAATAACCGAGGGACCTGCTGATGTTGCTGGTGTCACTCCTCCTTCTGCGCAAGGACCTTTGGAGGGGGAAAGTCTCTTTATATCCGCTACCGTAGAGCTGTTGTTGCTACCCACGAGTATTAAAGATTAGAGATGCTTGGTGTTGTAAGACCGATTATCTTGGATCAATT
The DNA here is from genome assembly GCA_013400615.1 of Syrrhaptes paradoxus. Classification (NCBI taxonomy): domain Eukaryota; kingdom Metazoa; phylum Chordata; class Aves; order Pterocliformes; family Pteroclidae; genus Syrrhaptes; species Syrrhaptes paradoxus. The sequence continues at coordinate 61 of VZTO01019373.1, read as the reverse complement.
TTTTTCCCTTGGCTGTAAGGAGGTCCTAAAACTCACAGGGGGTGGGAGCAGAGCTGCTGTG